>JAXGGA010019298.1:0-20348 GCA_038373865.1 Uloborus plumipes
TTCAAGAACCTGGCATCGAGTTTAACACGATGGTGCGACTTTACGACAGTTTAATTCAATATTTATCTCACTGCAGAACTGAGGAGACGTATAACAGCTATTATCTTAAGGCAAAAGCCCTTGCACCAGATTCAGAATTTAAAGAATCCGAATCTAGAGTTCGACAGTTCGATGAAGGGCCAGATGAGACTCCCGCTCGCAGCGCCAAAGATTCCTTTAAGATTAATGTTTTTTTTTATTGTTCTGGATATGCTTTGCGCTGAAATGACAAAGAGACGCACTACGTATACCGGCCTTGATGACACATTTAGTTTTCTTACGGATAATACACTGACCGAGGACATTATCAAAGGTTAAGACTCAAGCTCGGGTAAGAATGTATCCGTCTGACTTAGAAGAAAACTTTGTTGATGAGTATTTGATTTTTTCAAATTTGTACCACAAAACCACCTCTATAACGAATCTCATCAAATTACAAATAAAGGATAAACTTGTGTCAAGTTTCCCAAATGTTAATATTGCATTGCGCATATACCTTTCGATATTGGGTTCGAATGCAGAAGGAGAAAGATCATTCTCCAAGTTGAAGCTTATAAAAAATTTTATGCGTTCAACTATGGGTCAAGAGAGAACTTCGTCACTGGGCCTTCTGTGTACTGAAAGTGATCGTCGCTCGCGGCATTAATTTTGAAGATATATTACACGAATTCGCTGTGTCAAAATCCCGAAAAAAGGAGTTATTTTAGGATCTACTTAGTAAACCAAACGTTTTGTATTTGTATTGTTTGTGTGTTTGTATTTACATATACTATTTTGACCTTCACTATATATTATAAAAATGTTTATAAGTTTTTGGGGTATTTTTATTTCAATATATTTTTTTTCAAAGCCCTAAGACCTTTGGTCTTCGTAGGCCCTTTGGCCTTCGTAGGCCCTAGGCACGTGCCTACTGTGCCTAATTGGTAATCTGGCCCTGGGGTTGCCAGAGAATTGGAACAAAAAAATACTACGCCTCCTCTAAAAAAAATATTACAAAATACTACTGTTTCCAAACGTTGCCAAAATCAATGTTGCTGAAATGCGAAATCTATGAAAATGAAAAAAAAAAAAAAAAAAATTCCGCCAAATCTTTTAATTAAGTCATTAGTGTATTGGAAACAGGGTTGCCAGAAAAATCCTACGTTCCTTATTTGGGCCGAAAAAATACTACCGTAGAATCAAAAATACTACGTCTGGCCGTAGCCTACGAAGATTGAGGCTGGCAACCCTGGAAAAAGAACGAAACAAAAATAAGTATGAACACGTAACCATAGTAACAACATGAAAAGTTGATTTCCGTTGATAAAATAATTCATTTTATCTCTCTTTTCAAACAAATTTTATTCTAAAGCTCAACCATTTTAGAATCGTTTGGCTTGCTTTACTGAAGGTAAGCCTTGAATTTCGGGATTCTAAAAACAATTATTACAGCTCTCCTGATGATCGTAGAAACTTCGAAAAAACTTCATTTTATGCAGAAAATTTCAAGCTTTCGAATGACATAAGACTTGAAAATGTGTATGGAATATTTCTTCCCTATTTTATCGAATTTACGCTAAGAATTCGAATAGAAAAAGAACGAAATGGAATGTTCGAAAAATCGCTTCGAGGTGCAAAACTACATGCTACAAACTAATTTTGTGCCAAGTGGCATGAAAATCGACCGAACGGTTTTGGCGTTTCGCGCGTAACAGACAGAAAGAAAGACAGACAAACCTTCAGCTTTATAGTCCGAGAGCCAGTAACAGATATATATGACCAAGTTCCTCTCAAGTGATAATTAGTAAAACGCAACAGAAAATCGAACTATGAAGCCTCGTGAATGTCAGCTGAGGCTCGGTGGGGGGGATAAGCAGTTGGAACCTCCCACGCTTGAAGAAAAAAAAAAAATTCACTCATTTCCTCTCGCCTAAAAATTTACCAGATGATAGCTTATATGTAACTATTGATAAATATATACGTCAGCTGGCTGTATCTCGGTGGAAAAATTGTCAGCTGATACTTTGAAGGTCGTTACGTAGAAGTTAGCTAGAAGCATTTACTGACTACACTGTTCGACAAAAAAAAAAAACCTTGAAAATGCTTCTGGTATTTTGAAGGCTGATTCTTATGTAAAATGACCCCCTGAATCCGAATATGACCCCCGTTTTCCCCCATCACGTCCCAATTTTTTTTTAAAACGCCCCCCCCCCTTTTTTTTTTTTTCATTTTTCCTTAGTTTCAGGGCTATAATATTTTTTTTGGAAGGGAAAGGAGCCTTATATTCACCAATAATTTTTTTTGGATGTCAAGAGAGACTCAAAGTTTAAAATCATGAGCACCGAGAAAAAGTCGGGGAACTTGGGGGGGCGTGGCCCCCCAAAATATTTGAAAAATCACCAAAAACGATCGTTTTATTCTAGTTTCTTTAAAAAGACCTTTAAAACATTTTTTTTGGTGCAGAACCAGAGTATAGGATCCGCTCCTATGGCTCCTGGGTCAGAAAAAATTTTCACGCTGTAAAATTTAAAAAAAAAATAAAAATAATGCTTTAAAAATCGCACTTTGCACTCGAGTTTTAAAGCAGGTCTTCAGCCAAAAAAAAAACAAAATTGTGGCTGATTCTTATGTCAAATGACCCCCTATTTCCAAATATGACCTCAGTTTCCCTCCTCCACCCCCTCTTTCCAGAGAGTCCCCCCCCCCCAATTCAGAGTCATTTTACTAATTCGGAGGGGAAAAGTACATTACGTAACCCGTTAACATAATTCTAAAAGGCAACAGAGGTTCAAAGTTCAAAATCATGTACATGTGTACCAAAAATATAAACTAGGGCGGTATACCTCCCCCCTCCCCCCCCCCAAAAAAAAGAAAAGAAAATTCAATACTCTCATTTTTCACAAAAAAAAAAAAAAAAGGTTTAAAACGTCTTTTAGAAAAACAAGAAAAGAAGTTTTTTTTTTTTTTGGGGGGGGGGGGTACACCGCCATAGTTTATATTTTTGGTACACATGTACATGATTTTGAACTTTGAACCTCTGTTGCCTTTTAGAATTATGTTAACGGGTTACGAAATGTACTTTTCCCCTCCGAATTAGTAAAATGACTCTGAATTGGGGGGGGGGGACTCTCTGGAAAGAGGGGGTGGAGGGAGGAAACTGAGGTCATATTTGGAAATAGGGAGTCATTTGATATAAGAATCAGCCACAATTTTGTTTTGTTTTTTTTGGCTGAAGACCTGCTTTAAAACTCGAGTGCAAAGTGCGATTTTTAAAGCATTATTTTTATTTTTTTTTTAAATTTTACAGCGTGAAAATTTTTTCTGACCCAGGAGCCATAGGAGCGGATCCTATACTCTGGTTCTGCACCAAAAAAAATGTTTTAAAGGTCTTTTTAAAGAAACTAGAATAAAACGATCGTTTTTGGTGATTTTTCAAATATTTTGGGGGGCCACGCCCCCCCAAGTTCCCCGACTTTTTCTCGGTGCTCATGATTTTAAACTTTGAGTCTCTCTTGACATCCAAAAAAAATTATTGGTGAATATAAGGCTCCTTTCCCCTCCAAAAAAAATATTATAGCCCTGAAACTAAGGAAAAATGAAAAAAAAAAAAGGGGGGGGGGGATGTTTAAAAAAAAATTGGGACGTGATGGGGGAAAACGGGGGTCATATTCGGATTCAGGGGGTCATTTTACATAAGAATCAGCCTTCAAAATACCAGAAGCATTTTCAAGGTTTTTTTTTGTCGAACAGTGTAGTCAGTAAATGCTTCTAGCTAACTTCTACGTAACGACCTTCAAAGTATCAGCTGACAATTTTTCCACCGAGATACAGCCAGCTGACGTATATATTTATCAATAGTTACATATAAGCTATCATCTGGTAAATTTTTAGGCGAGAGGAAATGAGTGAATTTTTTTTTTTTCTTCAAGCGTGGGAGGTTACAACTACTCATCCCCCCCACTGTGCCGCAGCTGACGGTCATAGGGCTTTATGATACTGTTGTCTGATGCGTATGGCCAATTATCTATTGAGAGGAAATAATTAACCAAATTTTCACCTGGCTCTCGGACTATTATTATTAGTAGAGAAAATCTAGAGCTTTTCGTTTCGGAGTGGAGTTGTTCATTTTTATTGGCCCCTAAAGGTTCGTGTGCGGAGTAAAAAAATACACGGGTTTTTAGACATAGAAATTGCTGTAAGCCACATCTTATTCCAAATATTATTATTATTTTTTTTTTTTTTGTATGAAGTATAGAAGGTTCGAAAAAAGCTTTAAATTATTATTCCGGGAAAAAAATAAGTAAATAAAAGGAAAGAAGGGGGGAGGGGGTAATCTATTAAAGTTTATTGTTCCGGTGGTTTTAAAATTTTGGCCCCAATATCCTCTAGGCATAAAAGGGGTAAGTGGACTGGATGTCAGATATTAGCCCCCTCTTCCTGGGAGCGCATATATATATATATATATATAATATACATATATGTATAATATATATATATTAGGTTGGTGCGAATGAAATGTCGGATTCTTAAGTGATTGTATAAAACTGCATATCTTTCTTCAAAAGCTGTTTATTCAATCAAAGTATGCTCCATTCGCTTTAATACACTTCTCCCAACGACATTTTAAAGCGTAGATGCCTGTCTTAAAAAAATTTTGGTCTTTAGAATTAATAAACTCTGATATCGAGTTTTTTAGACTGTCTTCATTTTCATAGTGTTTGCCCCTTAAAAACAGCTCTAAATGCTTGAAAAAATGAAAATCGGTCGGCGAGAGATCCGGTGAATATGGTGGATGCTGCAAAACTTCATATTCCAGATCGTTCAGTTTCGCAATTGTTTTGTGTGTCGGCAGAATTCATATCGGCAATAAACTCAAAAGAAATAACAAAAGGGAAGACCTTCGAGACCATTTTTAAAAACCCTACCACAACCTGCGATATATATATATATATATAAATACATTATCTGATCAAATGTTAGTGGTTTTAATGCTTTTGCGATGAAAATTGCAGACAGCTTTATTTTTAGGCTATAAGCCATAAGCGAAGTCCAGACAATGATGCGACCGATCAATAATGATTGCAATGAGTTCGAGACTTATTATTAATATTACTACTATTAACTTCTTTGCTGAGATATTAATTAAAACGTTAATTAAATGTTTTGCACTTTTTAAAATTCCAAGACATTTATTTCTTTCCGTTGCCATTTTAAATTAAAACGTTAATTAAATTATTGAACTATTTAAAATTCCAAGACTTTTATTTCTTACCGTTGCCATTTTGAATTAAAACGTTAATTAAATTGTTGAACTATTTAAAATTCCAAGATATTTTTTTCTTGCCGTTGCCATTTTAAATTAAAGCGTTATTAAATTATTGAACTATTTAAAATTCCAAGACATTTATTTCTTACCTTTGCCATTTTAAATTAAAACGTTAATTAAATTATTGAACTTTTTTAAATTAAAGAGTGTTATTTCTTTCCATTGTCTTTTTGAATACGTGTTACAACAAAGTTCTAACACTTGTTTTTATTCTAATTATTAATGACTTATATTTTTTCTCTGGTATACCATTTTGAAAATGTGTTTTTAAATAAACTTGCAATTGCTGTTTTTAGAAGGGACTTTTTTTGGCTGCGATCCAAATATTAAAAGAACTTTTTCGTTTAGAATTTTGCAATTAATTTTACAGGAAGAAAGCGGTTTGGAAATAATTGTTTTTGGTAAGGAATTTTATTTGTTATTTAGGGAGAATGCTAAGTATGCGCTACTTGACATCGTCTTTTTTTTTTTTTTTGAGGAAGCATGTGCAAATAATTCGATTGATTCTTTGATGCAGGAAAGCTTTTTTGCGAGCCGCTTTTGCGGGGAGTAATTTGTTGGAACTTTCCTTGGTAGTTTAAAAGAGAGCCGCCTTGGCGGCGAATAGTTTATTGAAACTTTTCTCGCTACTGTAAAGGCGAGCCACCTTGACGGCGAGTAAACTGTTTAAACTTTCCTCATTACTTCAAAGGCGAGCCGCCTTGGTGGCGAGTAGGTTATTTAAACTTTCCTCACTACTTTAAAGGCAAGTCGCCTTGGCTGCGAGTAGTTTTCTGAAACTGCCTTCACTACATTACAGCCCGTGCAACGCCGGGCCACGCGGCTAGTACTACTATTAAAATCTGTCCGCTTCTGTCTGTCTGTCCGTCTGAAGCTTGAACTCCTCAAAAACCACTGAGAGTCGAGAATCAAACATAGTACCATTCGATTCGAAATTTTCTTAGGAAGACAATAAGATCAACCGCGTCCCAAGCAGCACAAAGGCGTTCAAAACACGTTTTGCAACACGTACAGAGCGCACCAGCCGGCACGTTCAAAACACGTTCTCGCAGCACGTGTTGTCAACGTCTATGTGTCTCATCGATCGATGGTAATATGACACGTCGAAATCTGGTGTTGACCACCTTTTTTTGTCCCAGTTTTGAACGTGGAATGATAGGTTATATTTAGGTTCTGGAAATACGTTTGTTTTCAATGCTCCCCAGCTGAAAAAGTATACTACGTATACCCCACAATCCGGTGGCCGTGACGCGTTTTAACCGTGACGTCATTTTTGATCCACCATTTTTGATCCATGATAGTCGCCATCTTGGTTTAAATTATTTAATTAATTTATTTAATTTAACTATTTAATATATTCATTCCGCGGGATTCGAACGCAGGTCCCTTTCGATTCCAGCCGGACACGCTAACCACTATACGCTACTCGATCTCATCGAGGGAGAAAAATAATACTTTAAATGGAAATTTTTTTTGCAGGAGGCGCCATCTATGAAAGACTAAGGGCGTAAATCATATAATTTTATTAGTATGAATGCAATGCTTTTTTACTGAAATGCTTGCAAATCTGATTAGGATCTTGGGAGAAAGAGTTGTTTAGGATAAAACTTAAAGTTTCTGCAGGTATTATTCCTTTTCCCTTTCTAAAAAGCAGTAATTCACGACCTCAATTCTGAGAAATTAAGCACCTCCTTAAGCACTGAAATGACACCGTGATAATATCAGGGCTGCAGAGTCGGAGGAAAAATGGTCGACTCCGACTCCGACTCCGGGATTTTAAAACTTTCGACTCCGACTCCGACTCCCGACTCCTACTTTTTTTGAAATTATTAATTTTTTTACCCAAATGTGAAGAGGGAAAAACCCTAAACAAAGGTTGAAATATTAAGTCCATTTTTAAAAGTTTCATTTTTTTTCATGGTCGTAGCCAGGACTCACTTTAGGGGGGGGGGGGGGAGCAAGCTAGGGTATCCCAGTTGGAGGTCATGGGAGGTCATTGTGACCTCTCGAAAAGTTTAATTTGGTCATGAATTCTCGCAGGTAATTTCACCACATTTACCTCAATTCTCGGAGATCACTGTGACCTCCCAAAAAGTTCATTTTCTCCAGAGCAAATGACAAGTGCCGCTCTTGTCATTTGACTCCGTACAAAACTAATCCTTTTCTTGTTAAATGGCCAGATTTTATTTTAACACAATGCATTTTTGCTGCAAATATTTTTTATTATCTTGCATAAGCCCATACATAGCAATTCGTTTCACAAAGCAAACCCGCCATTTTGAAGCCCTTTTTAATGATCCTAGATGCTTAGGATTTGGATATTGGACGCTGAAAATTTGTATCTGTTAGTTTCAAAGACATGTTTTCACCACCATAAAATTTCATCGAAATCGAAGGTGGTTGGAGTCGGAGTCGGAGTCGACATGTTTTTCAGCAACTCCGACTCCGACTCCTTTAGTCCAAAATCAGTCCGACTCCGACTCCGACTCCGCAGCCCTGGATAATATTACTGTTTTTGCACGTCAAATATCACGTTCCTTAAGCACTGAAATGACACCGTGATAATATTACTGTTTTTGAACGTCAAATATCACGTTCTTTAAGCACTGAAATGACACCGTGATAATATTACTGTTTTTGCACGTCAAATATCACGTTCTTTAAGCACTGAAATGACACCGTGATAATATTACTGTTTTTGCACGTCAAATATCACGTTCCTTAAGCACTGAAATGACACCGTGATAATATTACTGCTTTTACACGTCAAATATCACGTTCTTTAAGCACTGAAATGACACCGTGATAATATTACTGTTTTTGCACGTCGAATATAACGTTCAAGTGACACTTAGCACCGTTATTTGACCAATAACACCATTTTTGCACCAAATTTGAACGTTCTGGTGCTGCTGGGGGTAATTCTACGACGTTAATTAGCTGAGATATTAATTAAAACGTTAATTAAATTTTTGCACTTTTTAAAAATTCCAAGATATTTATTTCTTTCCGCTGCCATTTTGAATAAAAACGTTAATTGAATTTTTGAACTATTTAAAATTCCAAGTCATTTATTTCTTACCATTGCCATTTTAAATTAAAACGTTAATTAAATTATTGAACTATTTAAAATTGGCAACGAAAACTTTCCTCACTACTTTAAAGGCGAGTCGACTTTCGGCGAGTAGTTTTCTCAAATTTCCTTCACTACATTGAAGCCCGTGCAACGCCGGGCTACGCAGCTACAATACTATTAAAATCTGTCAGCGTCTGTCTGTCTGTCCGTCTGAAGCTTGAACTCCTGAAAAACCGCTGAGAGTAGAGAATCAAACATAGTACGATTCGATTTGAAATTTTCTAAGAAAGACAATACGACCAACCGCGTAATTCTACGACGTTAATTAGCTGAGATATTAATTAAAACGTTAATATTAAATGTTTTGCACTTTTTAAAATTCCAAGACATTTATTTCTTTCCGTTCCCATTTTGTATTAAAACGTTAATTAAATCATAGAACGATATAAAATTCCAAGACATTTATTTCTTTCCGTTGCCGTTTCAAATTAATACGTTAATTAAATTATTGAACTATTAAAAATCCCAAGACTTTTGTTTCTTACCGTTGTCATTTCAAATTAAAACGTTAATTAAATTATTGAACTTTAAAAATGAAAGAGTGTTATTTCTTTCCGTTGCTATTTTAAATACGTGTTACAAAAAAGTTCTAACAATTGTTTTTATTCTAATTAATGACTTGTATTTTTTTCTGGTGCCATTTTGAAAGTGTGTTTCTAATAAAATTGTAATTGATGTTTTTAGCAGGGACTTTTTTTTTTTGGCTGCGATCCAAATATTAAAGCAACTTTTTCGATTAGAATTTGGCAATTAATTTCACAGGAAGAAAGCGGTTTGGGAGTAACTGTTTTTGGTAATAGCCCGGGAGCTAACTGTTGGAAAACTGCAAATCGTGATAAGAAGATGCCACTTGGTGGGAATGTTGTTTAGGGCTATACATGGAAATTAAGACCCAGAGGCACTTTCAAAAACCGTTTTAATCCAAGATGGCGGCGTTTTTCAAAATGGCGGCCTATGCTACTGCTTTTGCAATTTAACTCACACAAAAGAGGTTTTTATATCAAATTATATGTTTTTCAGGCCAAGGATTTCATTAAGTATGTTGAAAAAAAAGCTAACTGTTCATTTTGATGTTTATTTTTTTATTTATTTTTAAGAATTAAATTGTTTACGAGAAGACTACATGTAGTATCAAAAATCTTTTAGAAAGTTAGCCAAATTGCGACCGAAGAAAATAAACTGGGAAACCTGGTGCGGTGGTAACCTAACCATGCTCAAATTAGTCTCCTAAGAACTCCACACACATCTCTCAGCGGTGCTACTATTGTTAGAAGCATTCCGAGAAGGCCCGTTTAGTCTCTGTGGAGTTAGCTACAAAAACAGCCGAAATATTTCACTTCCGGATACCAGTGTGAAATTTGGTACAGAGCTTATATACATATATAAGAACAAAAAACCGCCGGGAAACACTTGATCAGGGGTCATGAACTCCCGTGATGACGTCATCAAGATGGCCGCTTTTACAGGTAAATACGTTCGTTTAATTACTTAAAACTCCATCATAGATTGAAATATTGCAAAACTCAAATGTATCATTTGAAAGCTCTTTGAAACAGCTATTTCGAAAGATTTAATTTTTCTTTCTGAGGTCAAGGTCCCACCTGTAATGACGTCATCAAAATGGCCGCTTTTACAGGTAAATACGTTTGTTTAACTCCTCCTAAAACTCCATCATAGATTTAAATATTTCAAAATTCAAATATATCATCTGAAAGCGCTTTAAAAGATCTATTTAGAAAGATTTAATTTTTCTTTTTGAGGTCAAGGGCCCACCTGTGATGACGTCATCAAAATGGCCGCTTTTACAGGTAAATGCGCTCATGTAACTGTTTAGAACTCCATCATAGATTTAAATATTGCAAAACTGAAATATATCATCCAAAAGCGCTTTAAAAGAGCTAATTTATAGTGTTTGGTTTTATTTTCTAAGACAAATAGTTGAAAAGTTATAACAATTTTAAATTGAAAATGCATAACAAACGTATTTACCTGTAAAAGCGGCCATTTTGATGACGTCATCACAGGTGGGCCCTTGACCTTAGAAAGAAAAATTAAATCTTTCTAAATAGCTCTTTTACAGAGCTTTCAGACGATATATTTGAGTTTTGCAATATTTGAATCTATGGTGGAGTTTTAGGGGGAGTAAAACAAGCGTATTTACCTGTAAAAGCGGCCATTTTGATGACGACATCACAGGTGGGCCTTTGACTTTAGAAAGAAAAATTAAATCTTTCTAAATAGCTCTTTTAAAGAGCTCTCAGATGATATAGTTGAGTTTTGAAATATTTAAATCTATGATGGAGTTTCAGGGGGAGTTAAACGAACGTATTTACCTGTAAAAGCGGCCATTTTGATGACGTCATCACAGATGGCCCTTGACCTCACTAAGAAACATTAAATATTTTCTAAATAGATCTTTTAAAACGCTTTCAAATGATATAGTTGAGTTTTGAAATATTTAAATCTATGATGGAGTTTTAGGGGGAGTTAAACAAATGTATTTACCTGTAAAAGCGGCCATTATGATGACGTCATTACAGGTGGGACCTCGACGTCAGAAAGAAAAATTAAATCTTTCTAAATAACTCTTTTAAAGAGCTTTCAGATGATATGTCTGAGTTTTGCAATACTTCCATCTATGATAGAGTTTTAAGCAGTTAAACAAACGTATTTATATGTAAAAGTGGCCATTTTGATGACGTCATCATAGGTTGGCCCTTGACCTCAGAAAGAAAAATTAAATCTTTCTAAATAGATCTCTTAAAGCGCTTTCAGATTATATAGTTGAGTTTTGAAATATTTAAATCTATGATGGAGTTTTAGGGGGAGTTAAACGTATTTACCTGTAAAAGCGGCCATTTTGATGACGTTATCACAGATGGGCCCTTGACCTTAGAAAGAAAAATTAAATCTTTCTAAATAGGTCTTTTAAAGAGCTTTCAGATGATATATTTGAGTTTTGCAATATTTGAATATATGATGGAGTTTTAGGGGGAGTTAAACGAACGTATTTACCTGTAAAAACGGCCATTTTGATTACGTCATCACAGGTGGGCCCTTGATCTTAGAAAGAAAAATTAAATCTTTTTAAATAGCTCTTTGAAAGAACTTTCAGATGATATATTTGAATTTTGCAATATTTCAATCTATGATGGAGTTTTAGGGGGAGTTAAACAAACGTATTTACCTGTAAAAGCGGCCATTTTGATGACGTCATTAAAGGGGGACCTTAACCTCAGAAAGAAAAATTAAATCTTTCCAAATAGCTCTTTCAAAGAGCTTTCAAATGATACATTTGGGTTTTGCAATATTTTCATCTATGATGGAGTTTTAAGCAATTAAACGAACGTATTTACCTGTAAAAGCGGCCATCTTGATGACGTCATCACGGGAGTTCATGACCCCTGATCAAGTGTCTTCCGGCGGTTTTTTGTTCTTATATGTACATAAGCTCTGTACCAAATTTCACACTGGTATCTGGAAATGAAATATTTCGGCTGTTTTTGTCGCTAACTCCACAAACTAAACGGGCCTTCTCGGAATGCTTCTAACAATAGCAGCACCGCTTGGAGATGTGTGTGGAGTTCTTAGGAGACTAATTTGAGCATGGTTAGGTTACCACCGCACCAGGTTTCCCAGTTAATTTTCTTCGGCCGCAATTTGGCTAACTTTCTAACAGATTTTGGATACTACATGTAGTCTTCTCGTAAACAATATAATTCTTAAAAATAAATAAAAAAATTAACATCAAAATGAACATTTAGCTTTTTTTCAACATACTAAATGAAATCCTTGGCCTGAAAAACATATAATTTGATATAAAAACCTCTTTTGTGTGAGTTAAATTGCAAAAGCAGTAGCATAGGCCGCCATTTTGAAAAACGCCGCCATCTTGGATTAAAACGGTTTTTGAAAGTGCCTCTGGGTCTTAATTTCATTGTATAGCCATTAGCAACATTCCTACCAAGTGGCATCTTCTTATCACGATTTGCAGTATTCCATTGATTTTTGACAGTTAGCTCCCGGACTATAAGGAATTTTACTTGTCATTAAAGGAAAGTGTTAAGTGTGCTACTTGACATCGTTTTCATTTCTGAGGAAGCATGTGCAAATAATTCGATTGACTTTTTGATGCAGGAAAGTTTTTTAGCGAGCCGCTTTAGTGGGGAGTAGTTTGTTGAAACTTTCCTCGGTACTTTAAAGGCGAGCCGCCTTGCCGGCGAGTAGTTTGCTTAAACTGTCTTCACTACATTAAAGCCCGTGCAACGCCGGGCCACGCAGCTAGTAGTACATAACTTGCGCAATCTTTTAAGATCAACTTCATGCTAATAACTTTTAAAATTCAGCGACTTTTCAAATTAGAGAGATGGATGCAAAAGCGTTTGATGTAAGGCTATTTTCTTTTTCAAATTTACATTTAGTCCATCAATTTTCGCTAAGGGTGATGTTAAAATTAAAAGGTTTTTCTGTGGATCATATTCTTAATATAAAAAATGATTAATTTTGTTCCCCCCCCCCCCCCTCAGTTTAACCACCTTCGTCATAGAAAATTAGCAGACAAATTTTCTTGAAGAAATTTACATGTGCTTTGAAAAAAAAAATGGCTACCTTTCCCGTTTTCAAAACAAAATTCCTGTATTTCCAATGGTCTGGAGTCATCGGCCACGGCCTAAAGGCCACGAAAGTGAAAGCGTTTTGTAAGAAGCATTAGTGGTGTGGTTCCCTGGTCAGTATCATCTTCAAACAATGAAAAGTGTCGCCCACACATAAAAACACGTGTAACTCTCCCATAAAAACACGTGTAATATCTTCCCATGCTGCCTAGTCTAAGTCTTCACTTACCTAAAATTCACTTTCAAAAATTACCACAAAGTTGGTATACAGCTTGCTTTCATTTATCCCGAATTTCCTTTTAGATGACTCAATCTTCAATGAATGAAATTAAAATTCTTAATTATCCAGCGATGTGAATGAAGTAGAAATCTTCAAAAGGCATGAAATAATTGTATCAAGTGTGTTAAACTCGCTTTATACTTTTTTTCTGTCATATCAAATTCTTTTATAAGTCAAAGATCTTATGTTAAAAAAAGTTAAATACCTTAAGCGTTTTATGTGTTTAGCGTTCCCCAACAGAGGTCGCTCTCAAAGGAATTAAAAAAAAAAAAAAACTTGAATTCTTTTGACTTAAGGAAAGCACAGCTGTTTGTTGCAAAGAGAAAAAATACAAGATTTCACAGTACATGTATACAGAAAGAGAACGAAAGAAAAAGTCATTTAACTAAAAGAAAACCAATTCTGTTCCTTCTAAGCAGAATTCCAGGGACTACCAAAAGGGACTATGCAACCAATTGTCTTGTTCTTGGAAGGACAAATCCACGAGTCTATTTAGCAATTTTCTCCTTCACTCCTAAGCTGTAAACCTTAAACGTTCTGTTCTCGTCTTTTCTTATTGTCTTCTTAAATCTTCTTCTAAAACCATTAGCTTCTAAGTTAACTAAAATAAGAAGAAGGAATTCAAATTCGACATTCCTGCGAACGAGGGCAATAAAATATGCAAACGAGAATATTTCAAACATTTTAAGGGTAATTTTTCTTGTTTTCCACTTATTTACTCTTCCATAATAAACTTTAATTAAGGTTTCTCGAAATGAAATTTACCAGGAATGAGAACAGTAGATATGAAAAGAAAAAAAGGATTTATAAAAACATGTCTTTGAAATGCTGTTTTCTTGGAAAAAGATACTTGAGTGGAATTTCGCTTTACTTCATTAATATTCTCTTTGAGTGAAATATTTCGTGTTTTTCGTGTAACGTTTGAAACACATTCCTTAAAGCTAATTTGATGGGGAGAAATATTTTTTCAATATGTAAATAAAATCGATGCGATCAATTGCTCTTTAACTTTAGTCATACAAAATATAGGTTTAATAGGATATTCAAAAATCCTCTTATAAAGCAAAAAAATTTCACATTAACTACCAGTTTTTGTTGGCTCTCTTTGCTTTATAGGAGGATTTTTGCCTCCAGCTCGTTTAATTCCTATACCATGCTGATGAGTGCATAATAAGCACGAAACTGCAGTCCAAGGTTGGAATAAACGAGCTGGCGGTGTATTGCATGTTTCTGCCTTAGCCCTTGCTTAGGGGCGGTCACTTACTCCATTTGAAGATGTTGGGCTCACTTAAGCTTACTTGACGTGCTACGGAGAATTAAAACAATCAAAGTAGGCTTGAGGGCTGATTCCTTAAAGAATCAAAAGCAGTTTGTTGTTTAAGTCTAACAAATTATAATAAACTTAACAGAAATATGTTTACCACAATTCTATCCTTACTACATAGAATATGCGACCGTAAGTCTTAAGCATGGCAATGACAGAAACAATTTGTCAGGGAAAGTAGCTAAGAAAAGAATTGAACAGCATAAAAAGAAGCTTGCACGAACCATTTTGTAAGAAACTGAAGAAAGTTTTTGCTTGCGTGATTATTCGAATGACCTCTGAATTGATCAGAAAGGGTTCAACTGTCGTCAGGTTGTCCATTTCAGTCGGCAGACACGTCCTTGAAAAGATAATTGAACACGGTGAGACAAAGTAAGTTTTGAGGTTAAAAACCCGAAGTAGGTTAGTATAAAAATATTTTAGTTATAAAAGGAAAGAAGCAAATACACTGATCTAATAACTCAGTTTCATTTTGCGTGCTAGATGTAATTATTTATCATGTAACATTTCCATTGGATCGAATTGCAGTACAAGATGAAGAGAAGAAAGAAGGTTACCCACATCTAAGAAGTGTAATTAATGTTTCCAAAATAACTATCTTGACTTGATACTTTTCTTTCGAATTTCGGAGAACACAGGCACTACAGGGCGTGTATTTATAGCAACGGTTAGTAAGCAGTCAAGGGTCACCCGAATGTATGAGACATAGGGAGCTTAAGTCGAATCTCACTTGATCCAGCTTAACTTTGAGTGCATCATGCACTATATAGTGAAGAGGGGGGCAGATATATACATGGGACACATGTGAACAAACGATATTTTACACAGTTAAAGTGAAGAGAAAAATCTGAAAAAAAATTATGTAGATGGTAGCACGAGTACTATATCCTGCCTGAAATTTCAAAGATATAATCCATTTTGTTTTTTAGTTATCATAATAGATCTTCTGTTTTGGAAGGTGGGAGTAGTATACTTTTATGTTCCTGTTCTCGGAGTAAAAACACATCCAAAACTATTTTTTTTTTGTGATTTGAACTTTTTTTATCTTAAAGTGGCAAAAATAAGGGAAGTTTTTATGCACTATTTTTAAAATAAAAAGTGAGAAAAAATACAGCATTTTATTAAATTATGCCTAAAGTGGAAAAGGGGCACATGTGAATTATGTAGGGGCAGAAGTGAACAGTTCATACGTGCCCCATAATGGTATTTAGTTGTTTCAATTTCATAAATTGCTGATTTTTTTTTTATAATATTGAATAGTCTGATTAAGAAATATTGAATAATTAAAAGTTCCAGTATTCAATATTTAATTCAAATCTGAAAGAGTTGCAAAGAAAAGAAAGTTACACTTGTTCAACTGTTGAAAAAGTAACAGTCAAAAGTTCTAGTAAGTGACAGTGCGTTCGACATTAGTTTTGAAGACCGCAACTATCCAGAAATTTGTGTTGAAGACAACCTTGCACCCAGAAAATTTACCTGTGAATAACTCCGTCTTCGTAAAATTCACTACAACAAAGACAAAAATTCACTGTGTTGGCCGTATTAAGAAAATGGGGAGTGATGATGCATATGTGAAGTTCACGAGGAAGCAGAAGAATGAAACTTTTATGTTTCCAAAACAGATGATGATAAGCACTGATGATATTCTGATAAAATTACCACCACCTACAATTTTGGGTGGCACATGTCGAGCTGCATCTTCTGTTACTTTTTCTGTAAAACTTGAAGGCTACAATGTTCGTTGAATTGAGTTAATTAATCATGTTGAATACTGTTTAGTCATCTAGTTCAAATTTATCCTTTGCCGGGACGTAAAGTGAATTGGCCGGGACACCGGGACTTTGTCTGAAATTTCAGGATTGTCCCGGTCAAAACGGGACGTTTGACGTTCAAACTGTGTAGGTTATTTTGTTTAATCTGTACTTTTATTAATTCGAACAACCTGAAACAATTTTCTTTTGAACCGCTCCAATAAAGATCTATCGGATTGCGGAAACAAACAACAACTCTGTATCGCTGCTGTGCATCAACAAGCAACCCCAAACACCGGAAGCGGGCCATTCGAATTACGGAACACTCTTATCACGTGGAAACGACGGAGTGTTTCCGATTCGATTCGAAGAGCTTGGGAAGTGCGAAATTTCCAAAAAGAATGAAACAGATACCGTTCTCCGAAAGGCGTTCAGCGGATAGTTCGGGGAATGTTTACAATAGAAGCATTTTTCTACGAAAAATAGCAATAAATTCGCTGCAGATGCCAGTATATAAGCATGACCTTTTCCCTTTTTTTGATTATTCCTACGTTTGAACTTGATATTTTTAGGCCTATTGTACCAAGGATCCTTTCCCTCAAAAAACCATCTTACTATAGTTGGGGCAAACTTAAGGTAACCATGCGTCCCATCCCATTTTGAACGGCACCGTCCCGTTTTCAGAAAAGCTGTCTCGTTGTCTCAGAACACAGCCTCGAGATGCCGAAACGTCCCGTTTTTTGAAAAAGAGAGTAACCTAGAGGAAAAAATTAACTTACAGACACGATTTATTTATGTTTTTTAAGTTAGCAACTCCCTAGTAGCCCGATCAAGCCAAAAGGATTCCCTGGTCCTGATACGATGATGTAGATTTGGTGACCAACTCACACAAAAAATCAGCACGGTGCGCGCCCAGAAAATGTGTGTGACACCATCCTTTTTAACCGACTTCAAAAAAGGAGGAGGTTCTCAATTCAAAGCGTATACTTTTTTTTTTTGTTTGTTCGCACATAACATCTGATCTACTGAACCGATTTGAACGATTTTTTTTTAATCGATAGAAAATGGTGTAACTTAGGTACCATGTACTCATATGATGATATTTGTTCACTAGAAAAAAAGTTATCATCGAAAAACTAACATTTTATGGTCATTTAAAACAATATGTGTTATTGTAAATCCGTAACTCAATGAGCGACCCGATGGTCAAGTGGTTTTGCGCGTCAGGTTGAAGTTCCTGATGGAATGAGATCGAGTTCAGGTCTGCAAGGATTGTTTTGAACATCTGCATGTTTTTTTCTTTTTGAATGATTTAATGATTGCAATGTCCTTATGCAGGTACATCCCCCATGGGGATCTACCCCGTATTTTTTTATGATACAAAATGACAGTTTTGGTCGGATCTTTGTCAAAATTGGCAATGGGGTCCTTCGATGCTGTAGAATTTTCTTATGGACGTTTGCGCCATTTTTGGGGGCTTTGAATCGATTCTGGCAATAAATGGTTTTTGATTTGCGGCACTTATATTATTTTTTCAAGAATTATATACACAATCAATTATGTTAATTTTTCTACCTTTATAAAATTCTGTATTTTATACCTTGCATTTACGTCAAATTCAAGAAATCGAAAAACTAAAATTTCATGTTATTTAAAACAATATCTGCTATCGTAAATCCTTACTGCAATGAGCTTCCCGATGGTCAAGTGGTTAAACGCGTCGGGTTGAAGTTCCTGATGGAGTATGGACTGAATGAGATCGAGTACAGGTCTGCAAGGATTTTTTTGAACAGCTACATGGTTTTTTAACTATATTTTGATTTTTTTAAGTGCATTTACACTAAAAAGAATGAAATAAAATATTTTTAGAAAAAAAATTAGAACCGACTTCAGTTGGAAATTGCTCTAAAAAGTAAAAAATAATTTTTTTCTTTGAACACCATCGAAACTACTTTTAAACATAAGTTTTGAAGTCGGCGCAAAAACAATGTATAGATTCATACGCAACTACAATTCAACTATAAATATAAATTTTAATGGATTCATTTCATTGATTACCACACATTCGTGTAATGGTACAAATATTCTGCTTTTAATTTTCAATGGTTTCTCTGAAAAAATGTTGCCAAAATATGGTTAAATATCATTTTACCTATCGTTTTTGCGCCGACTTCAAAACTTATGTTTAAAAGTAGTTTCGATGGTGTTCAAAGAAAAAAATTATTTTTTACTTTTTAGAGCAATTTCCAACTGAAGTCGGTTCTATTTTTTTTTCCAAAAATATTTTCTTACATTAACATTACTCTGCTAAATACCAGCCGTCTTGTCTAGTGGTCAAAGAAGTCTGACTGTGGTTGAGGAGGCTCCCCGTTCGAATCTTGGCTCGGGTATGGATGTGTTTTCTTTCTCTTGTCCTTGTCCTTTCTTTGTATGAATGTGTTATCGTTCTATGAATGGATTTCTACCCTATAAACGGGTCGTTATGAAATAGGTATAATGTGGAAGTCGGCCTTCACATCAAATTGTGGTACAGTTGGAAAAGTGAAACAGCGCATCCCCTGTTGCCAGCCGAGATGGCACAAGACAAAAGCAACAACACTGCTGAATGCGTAAAGTAGTTGACACTTTTACGAGAATCGACTGAGGTTTACCTACCTCCATCGAGTATCCTAATAAGTTATCTTTTAAAATGCAGATAAAAATATTACAAACACGATGGTATAGGGCTCTCTACGCAAAAGTGCTTAGGTTCGGTGCAATCATAAGTTAGTCGCGATTTTTAAAAATTCAACAATTCAGTAATTCTACAGATTTTCTGCAGTTATCTTCAAATTAAAAAAAAAATGTCAGAAAGCTTTTCTTGCAGAATTTTTAAAACCGCATAATTCTGCAAGGCACAAATTCCTTAATCATATTATACTGCGAACATTTTGAATTTTGAGCTGAATAAGAATTAGTTGCTCAAAATTTAGGTCTAAGTACTTCTAATTTTCCAAAATCTGCGAAAAATTTGCAGATTCCTGCACAATTTGAAGATACCTGCAGAAAATCGGCAGAATTACACAATTACTGAAACTTCAAATCGTGACAACTCTATGATTACTTTACCTTTTACTTAGACAGACTTAGGATATCGTGTTTGTAATTTTTTATATAGTTTTTATTTATAAACTAATGAGAAAACTCGATGAGGATAGGTCAACCGAAGTAGGATCTCAGACCATTTGAAATGGCGATCGAATTTCATCAAGCTTTTGTATTAAAGTTGTAATAAATAGCGAACCGTTTACCGCATGCAATCAAAGGAGAAGGCTTCCAGCACATTTAAGCATGATCTATTATTAGATGATGCATCAAAAAAAAAAGTTGATAGTCGGAACACGAATTTTATTATTGAATAGCATTTACTTCTCAGAATTAAATGATTCATATATTATGCTTCTGCAGTGTCCCAAGTCATAAACAAGTTTTGCTAAGTGCTCTTTTACTCCGGCCTATTAGTTTCAGATAACTGTGGTAATTAAAGTATGATTTAAGAAGTAAAATAGGTTCATATCTGCCTCTAGTCGTTTGATTGGAATGAGGAAATCGCATAATTGCCGCGACCCGGTGATAAACAACTTCTTTGCCCAGAGCTGTGGTCAAATTAGAGTTTCATTTTGAAAGGAGAGTGAGCGGGGAATTACAGATCATTTTAGAGATATCTTTATCGAAAAGAATGAAAAATGAGAATTTCCAAGAATTTTTTCCAAGAAACACTGACCGCAGGAATTTAGATTATTCAGGAAGCCATTTTGGAAGCATTTTAAAACTATACGCTGTTAAAACTACAGATTGCACAAGGCACCTTTAAGGGTGAATGTTGTAGCACCAGCTGCACCTCTGCATGGTGCCACTTGA
>JAXGGA010019299.1:0-20345 GCA_038373865.1 Uloborus plumipes
GCACGTTTTGGAGCAGAAAAATTGCCATTTTGGAGCAGTCAAACGTACTTTTGAAGCAGTTCCATAAATATCAATTAAAGATCGAATTCAAAGCGAGTACAATATAAATCAATAACTGTGCAAAGTATTAGCAATTTTTAACTAATGCTGGGAAGAATTTCACTGGAAATTACTTCAACTTTTTACTTGAATATAGATGTAATTATAAAAAGTATTCAAAACTCATTCTCTTGAAATTCAATTCTAAGCACAAACTTTTTTCTAGCTTTACAAACTTTTTAACATCATAAATATTGAGGTCAAAAAAAGAACTTATTTAGAGTTAAAATATTCAGTTAATAGTTTTGTGTTAACCATCCTTTTTCTAAGTTCATATCATTTTTTATAAATATGTCACTCAAAAATAAATAAATAAATAAAACTAAAACTACACAAGAGTTTCATTAAATAGATGTTAAGAATGACAACTCCATCAAAATTATCTTTCAGCTGAAGAAATTGAAACAAATGGCTAGTTTTCAAACTTTACCGAGGTTTCCACAGAACTAAGTTTAAAACAAAAATAAAACTTTCAGTTTGGATGAAAAATAATACAAAAAAATATCAGTTAAAGCTTTGCAGACCACTGAGAAATTATCTGCAAGCTAAAGTTTCAATTCCTGTAAAGGATGCAAAAAGATTGCATGCACACATCCTGACGCTATTTTCCGACGATTTCAAGAATTTAAAACATCGAGGCTAAAATAGAAATAAAAATATCGACATTTAAACCAAACATTTTAGTAATTAATCCGTATCAAAAAGGCAATGTTTGCAACGAAAGCGTTTTGGCATACCTCGGGCACAAAATAAGCAAAAAAATACATTTTGGAGCACTTTGGAGCAGGTGGTATTTGGCGGCGCACATCGGCGCAATTGGAGCAGCTTTGGGATCACTGCAACAAGGAACTTATGAGAGTTCGTGAGCAAAACAATTTCATCCTCACTTAAGGGAGATCATTCTTTACATAAGTTGTGTAACCAAGGCCAGGCAGGGTCCAACAAATAGGGGACATCAGGTCTCCCAGCAACTAATAACCTTGGTGGCTAGTTCTTTCAGAAGCCATGTTACACTGAGTTTCTCTATAAACCCTATGAAGTAATTTGTTTGGCGGCTAAAGTCATTTCCTTGCACCTATAAGATTGTACTTTTTCGGTCTCTGACTATTTCATATTAGGATTTTAAATAGCTACAGGGAAATGCATAGATTGGCTAATATGTACAAATAAATTAGTTAATAAAAAAAGGCAAATATGACACATATATAATATTTTTGCATAATGTTTCATAGGCCTCTTTTCACAAATCGTTGATGCCAGTGATGTACCCGTTTTTTCAGTATTCATAGATGAATCAGTGAGATAAATGAAGTTGTTCATTTGAGTTGACTGCATCCAAACTGTTTATTTTGGAGGCATTAGACAGCAATAGAAATCTTCAACTTAAAAGCTTGTTTAATATTCTGAAATTTATTTCTTTTTATACAATTTATGTTACAAAGTGTTAGCTAAGTATTTGAATTTAGAACTGTACAAGGAATGAAAAATAATCGAACATTTTCTTTTTTTAACTCTTAAAGGCTCGCTTCAAAAAAGTCTACTAAAATCTTCTCTTTTTCAGTTTCAGAGAAGCTAAGAAGATTGGCGATATCTCTCTTTTTAGAAGTATATATCTAGACATTCTCTTGAAACTAATATATGCCTATTCATCCTGAGATAGCAACATTCTTATTCATTTCGACTTTTTAGCTGGCTAGCATAAAGAACCTCTTAACATGAGCTCTCGGATTTCCATGAGTTTGTGGACCACACATTAAGAAACAATTTAACTTTTTCATGCAATGAAGTAGTATAAGATCAATGTAGAATTGTTTTTTTTTCTATATCATTATTGCATCATGCATAACAATAACCGATCTTTTAAACCTTTGAATGAATTGCAATTTAAAGGCAGCACCGGATAGAAAAATGCACGATTTACTCTCTCTCCCTCGGTTTTCCCGCCCAATTGACAGATGTATTTTTAATTACTTAATTTTATATACAATTCACAATTACAAAAAGACCAACAGCAATACTATATTCTAGAATTTTTTTTTCCTTCTTATACTTTCCATATAAGTTATTCAGTGTGTTGTATCTAAACTACTCATAGTATATTGAAAGCGTCTGTTTTTAATAGTTTTAATTATCGTATCTTATTTTTGGTACATCACAATTTTATGAAACTGCTGTTGCTGATGAGCCCCAGTTCCATCACAGCTGTTATGTTTTGCTTGTTGCGAGTCATACAATAATTATTTTTAAAAAATGTTTACTTTATATTAATAGTTATAGCATGCTTTTGTTAAGACTAAATAATTGAAATTCATTCTCATACAAGTCTAAAATCTTGAGTAATTAGTGAATATCTTTAGATAAACTTTTTTTTTTTTAATTTGAATCAACTGTTTTACCTCTTATTTTCGTCCAGTACTTAATGACACAATATATAAATTTCTAGATTCTTCATCTTTGTGTTCCTTTATCTTTTCCTTGGGATAATTCATTCAAATTTAACTCGTGGAGCCCAAGGCTGGGAATTGATGCCTCACTATGAATTTTGGTCGGATTTTCCTCTACTTGTACGGGTAAGATAAGATTTCTATGCTTGAATGTTTTATTCAATAAACACATTTGCTTTTTTGATAGTTTCAATGCTACTGAATTATAAAAAAAAATTCTTCAACTTATTTTACTTAATTGTGAATGTATAGTCTTCCTTTACAGACAAATTTCTCCCTTTAACATATAGTATAAGAAAAGGCAAATATTTTGCTAAAAGTAATAAAACATTTTTGCCTTGTTCTAAGTTGAGCATAACTTAATAACATAGTCACTTCTCTTCTGTTCCATAAAATATTTCATGCACTAATTTTTATTTCTTGTAGAGCAATTTATTTAACCTTAAAATAAAATAGTCTTAACTTTATTACTTATTTTGAAAAGGATTGAAAGGCAGTGAAGGAAATTAATTTTTTTTTTTTTCAAATATAATTACACCGTCATATATACAATTGATTAAATGCTGTGACATAATAGTTTCGATTCCTCTTGTTTCAAGGAGAAAAAAAAAAAACAATGATTCTTTATTTTTAGTGAATAAAATTTTTTTTTACTGATATAATAAAGCATCACAATGTTCTGTGAAAGAATGAACATAGCGATTAGTTATTAATTTTAGTTGATAAATTTTAAAACTACTGCAAAAAAAAAAAAGAATATGGAGAACTATCAAATATTTCTTACAGCAACCTACTTTGGCAAAAAAGGACATTTTAATTTAACTTACATGAAGAGCAAGTATAAAAGTAATTTTATCTTGAGGATGAGTTGCAGCTGTGTTTTGATAAAGCAGAAGCCAAATGTTGAAAAAGCTCAGCGTTTTCACTAATTATTTTCCTTAGACGTTTTAAATTTGTACGATTAATAAAAATTTATACATTAAAAGTCCATTCAAATAAAATTTCTTGTTTTTAATTTAAATTACTTGTATAAAATCTAACTTTTAAAAGTTTAACAGCCAATTCCAACTAATATAACATTATTTTAATAAAACTAAAGTTCTTTTTTTTTTAGGGGGGAGAGGGATTTATGCATAGTTTTATACACGAAAGGAAGGGTAATATTTTATGTTGTAGAGTGTCTTAGTGCACCGCAAGTTTCATCATGTCCTTCAATATTTCAAATATATTTTGAAATTCATGTTCCTGAAAAATTCGCACTACTTGTTGTTCAGTCTAGCTCTCTATTGTTTTTACTTTATCATCATTGTTCTTTTATGTATATTTATTTCTTAATGAAGCCTATTAAAATACCAGTGAAAATAAAATATAAATTCAATTTCATTTCCAGATGTTATTGATAATACTCAGTTACCCGAGCCCGAGTAGATGCATCTACTCGGATTTAGGCTGAATTGTTACACTTCCCTTTTTGATGAGGACCATTAAGGTTAAAGTCTGATTTAGTTCAACACACATGACATAAGACCCTTTTATAGGACAGGCAGGCACTCACAACACACAATTTCACACAGAGAAAGGACGGACAGAAAAGAGAAAGTACATCCATATCCAAGCCGGGATTCGAACCCAGGTATAACCCATCCAGGTCATTCTTCTCTGACCATTAGATAAGGAGGCCGGCATTTTAAGACAAATTCAAATACTGTATTAGTACTATTCTATATTGTGCTACAGTTGTTAAATTTAGGTGAAATATCAGTTTTATTAAACTCCAATTATAATACAACACAGCTGCAAAACACCTGCAGTATTACAGGATACTACTGTTTTAATAAATTTGAACCCTATTGTAATACATTTTTATCTATACAATGTATTTAACTTTGGATATTAATTTGTTAAGCAATGTTTTTTCTCTTTTAGGATGGATGTGTTTTCGTTGTTAATGGTTGCAAAACAGATACAGGATATGACAGAATATGATCTTTCACCGTTTTAATGGATTAACATCTTATCAAATGTTGAAATAATGAAAGTTTTTAACTTTAATTAATGCTTGTAAATCAACAAGTTTTATTCTTTTATCAAGCTTCAAATGAAAATGTATTTTTATATTTGTAATATATTGTCTTTTCAGTATCTAATCAAAAATTGAAGTTCAATTTTTTTGAATTGTAAATGAACTCAAGATAAAAATTAATTAAATCATAAAGGGTTATTGGGCCTTTGCAACTATTTTCAAAAATTTTCTCTTTTAATTTAGAAAAATTTTCATTTATCAGCTTCAGTGCAAAGCTTTTTTTTTTTTTCAACTACTTTAAAGTTGGTGTTTGTAACAATTATCCAATAATGAAAATGATTGCATAATTTGTTTGGGCACCAAAATATATGGTTTTCAATTGACTATATTGCACAAACAAGCATATGAAAATAAGTGTGGAAATGCTTTTATTGTAAGAAATAAGATCAAAATATTTCTGCCTTAAAATTATCAGCTGAATATTTGGTGCATCAAAATTGAAGTTCATATCAGAATCTCCACAGCAACCCCCTCCCATCTCAGCCAAAACTTTTAGAACCCATTTTTTGAATTAATGTATTTTTCTGCACCCTGTCCTTGAATTGTGTATGAAGGTATTCTTTATTTTATCTTCATGTGTGATTTTAATATTTTATGTACGAAGAGTTCAGAGCTAAACTGGATCAACTCCCTGATTAAAAATTGAATGCCGCCTCAATTACTGTTCTTGAATTTTCAAATTATGACCCATATTTAGGCTAGTTTTTAGACTGCAACAATTAACTGTGGTGTAAATTACTTCGAGATTTAACAGGCGTTAATCAAGTTAAATCTTGAATATCTTATAACTATAATTTTTGGACTTCATCTACTTCAGCTCTGAATGCTCATATATCATTAAACTTTTTACAAGAGTAAAGTATGTCAAAAGATTGGGCTAAAAGGAGACGTTTCTGTACATCACCAACTGCTTAGTTATGTTTGATGTTTATTGCATTTAATGTTTACAGTAGTTCAATACCTACAATTTAAATTTATTCAGTGCAAAATACATATAAATATTTCACAAGTGCTCCCCCCCTCCCCATATCTTTTTAATGAGATTTAAATCTCCGTCTTTCTCCTACAAAGCAAGACTACAATGGTTGAAAAGGTCCTTTTTTACACTTCGAAATTTGTTTTCCAAGTTTTTTTTCCCCCTCAAATATTTTGCAGCTCTAAAATGTTTTTGCATTTGCAAATGGATATTTTGCTCAACTTAAACTATATCTCTTATGTTCTATCCCTGAATCATACATTACACTATATCTTGTTGTTGTTGTAAAAAGACAATTAGTGATGTTTTAATGATTAATGCAGAGGTTTCCCAAAGTGTGGTCTATGAATCCCCAGGGAGTCTGCGGTACTACCATGCTGAAACTTAAAAAATAATTGAAATTGAAGGACGAGAAAAATATTTTTATTAAAAACAAAATTTCATTTATGAGCAATAAAAAAAATCTTGTCTATGTACACGCAGAGCATGGCAACCCCTGGAGACCTCAATTTTAACCAGTATTAGACACCTAATTGAGTTTTGAATAGATGTTTACTTCCGTAGCTCAAAATAATGACGTTAAGTTATGAAACCTAGACAAGAGCTCTAAAAAATATACAAAACAATGAATAAAATAGTTTAGGGTGGAAAAAAGAGAAAAAGAAACATCAGTAAAAAAAGATTTAAATGTATCAAAGCAAGTTTTTTCCCCCTGAGGGGAGGGGTCAACAGAGTTAGCAATTTTTAGAAGGAGGTCAGTGGAGGCCTGGACTTTGGGAACCTCTGGATTAATGCATGAAGATTTTGTTCTCTTGATTTAAACCGATATTTTTGTTTTACAATTATCTTTTTATAAACATAGAAGCTAGCCAATCTTGACTCTTCAGTGTAAACATTTTTTTTCTTTTTAAATACTAAGCCTGGTTTTTAGGAATGTTTGATTTATATTGAATACTCTACAATTAATAAATGAAACAGTCTAAGAAACTAATCCTATTGTGTTTTGTATTTATTTCTCCTATGTGTTCAATTTTTAGAATTGTGATTTTTGTATTGCAGATGCTTGTTAAAATTATTTTTATCAATGCATTGTATTGAAACTCTTTGTATTTTAAATAAAATCTATTTCTTATAAAGTTTTCTCATTAAACTAGCTTTTTTTAATGATCAAATACCAAACGTAGCAACAGTGGAACTCTGGTTTTAAGTTTTCAATTGGATCGGTGATAAATTTCACCAAGCAGGAAAACAATAGATTGGGGGCCTGGCGGCCTGGTTGATAAGCATATTGTTTAAAATATGACACTTATTCATAAACTAGCAGGAAAAAGTGTAATCCTTGTTTTTTACTTTTAGATACAATTTCATAACACGTTTCACTCTGGAAAATTTGCTTCTTGGTTGACATTCACAAAAACAATTTTTATACTTTGAATCGCTTGATCAGCTGTGGAGACATCGTCCATCATTTTTCTTCATTCTTTATCACTATCATCGGAAGCAAGTACATTGCAAGAATTTGTGAGGTAATATGCAACATGCGACATAGACTTTTTGAAAAATTTCAAGTTAGCAGAGCTCCGGTCCTCAGTTGTTGCGTAGGAAAATAGAGTTTGGCGATTGATTTAAACAGATTTTTTTTTTCAATTTTTAAAACTAATTTAATTGAATGTATGAGTCTTGTAGATGAAAAAAGATTTTGATCTTTTGTAGGAAAACTTATTAAGCAAACTTTTTGAAAAAGAGAAACTTAAATCTGGAATCTTTTATTATCAGCATATCCTTTTATCGGAGACCAACATAAAATTGGAGTTCCACTGTAATTCGTTTCATCAGTAAAAAATTCAAAAATTGTTTCGCTGAAGGTGAATAACTGTAGTAGTTCTAAAATAAAATCAATACAAAACAACTATAAAAATATAGTCTCTTCAACATTTAAAATTTCAGTTTTACCTCTGATGATAAAATGTTTGTGTACAAAATTTAAGTAAAATTTCAAGTTTCAGTCAAGGATTGACAAAAAACGTATTAATTTTAGGAACCAGAAAAATTATTTCTCACTACAAACTAAGTAACATGGCTTCTGAAAGAACTAGTCAAATGAAATCGCCTAAGTATTCTTTTTAGTCACTCGGGTGACCTGAAACCTGGAATTAGCTGCACCCTGCTTATTTTACTTTAAGAAATAAAGATCAACTTCCAGAATTTTATTTTTATAACAAAATATATTTCCATATGTACAAATATTGTTCACATGAGTCAAATAAAACAAATTAACAAAATAGATTTTAGTACAAATTAATTTGGCACAAATTGTGTATATAATCAAAAATAAAATAATTATAGTGATGGAATGTGTGAAGAAATCTGAAGTTGGAAAATAAATTATACTTCTCCATAGGAAGTCTTTTTCCCACAACAGGAGCAGGTAAATAATACACCTTCCTATAGGAAACAAATATATTTTTAATTTAGCATAATTTTGAATACTTTTTATCCTACATAGATTTCATTAAACAAAAATACAGTAGAATTTCTCAACAAGGGATACTAAGAAGACCTAACTTTTTATCTCTTACATAGAGCTGTCCCTTGTTTGGAGGTATGTGAATTGATGCATGTTGTGAACGCAACACAATATAATATCATAATAAACTTAAACTATTCACGTTTAAGATTAACCATTGAAATGTTTCATATATACTAAATAAAATTCAGAATTAATCAAATTGAAAAAATCTTATTTTAAAAATTTTAAATTTTAGTACAGTCAAAGTTTTGTTATTTAAAGAAATTATTTTGAAGTAATGTGTTACATGGACTTGCTTCACATCTCGTAATTTTGCAATGAAATACAATATACACTGCTCGACATTGAAAATGCAACACCAAGAAGGAGTGGTCAGAAATTGATGAAATTTGGTAAGAAGACAGAGACAGTATGGAACAATAAGTGATATTTATTTCAAAATAAATAAGCAAAATTTAGAGCGAGGACGGCGTCGGCTCAGTAAGAAGTAGGACCACCGCGGACAGCGATGCACGAAGAAACAGGTCTAGGCATGGAGTCAATAAGCCTGTGGATGGTGTCCTGAGGGATGGCACTCCATTCCTTTTCAACTATTTGCCACAGTTCGTCCTCTGAACGAGGCAGTGACAGGTTCTGCAAACGGCGTCCAATCACGTCCACACATGTTTGATTGGTGACAAGTCAGGAGAGTATGGTGGCCAGGAAAGCATCTGTACACCTCGTAGAGCATGTTGGCTGATTCGAGCACCGTGAGGCCGGGCGTTATCCTGTTGAAAACTTGCATTTGGCAGACCCTGAAGGTAGGGAATTGCCACCGGCCGCAGTACATTATCTACATATCGTTGGGCCGTCATAGTGCCCCGAATACGAACTAGAGGTGATACGGAATTGTATGTGCCCCGAATACGAACTAGAGGTGATACGGAATTGTATGCAATAGCTTCCCAAACCATTATGCCACGTTGTCGAGCTGTGGGGCGTTCCACAGTTACTGCCGGATTCGATCTTTCTCCACGTCGACGACACACACGTATGCGATGACTCACTGGACAAACAGAAGCGGGATTCATCTGAGAACACTACGGTTTGCCATTCTGCCATCCACGTCGCTCTGGTCCGTCACCATTCCAAACGTTGAAGTCTGTGCTGTGAGGTCAATGGCAGTCTTCTTAGCGGGCGCCGTGATTGCAGGCCACGTGCAACCAGTCGACGGGAAATGGTTCTGGTCGACACAGGAACATCCAGGACCACCGCGGACAGCGATGCACGAAGAAACAGGTCTAGGCATGGAGTCAATAAGCCTGTGGATGGTGTCCTGAGGGATGGCACTCCATTCCCTTTCAACTATTTGCCACAGTTCGTCCTCTGAACGAGGCAGTGACAGGTTCTGCAAACGGCGTCCAATCACGTCCACACATGTTTGATTGGTGACAAGTCAGGAGAGTATGGTGGCCAGGAAAGCATCTGTACACCTCGTAGAGCATGTTGGCTGATTCGAGCACCGTGAGGCCGGGCGTTATCCTGTTGAAAAATTGCATTTGGCAGACCCTGAAGGTAGGGAATTGCCACCGGCCGCAGTACATTATCTACATATCGTTGGGCAGTCATAGTGCCCCGAATACGAACTAGAGGTGATACGGAATTGTATGTGCCCCGAATACGAACTAGAGGTGATACGGAATTGTATGCAATAGCTCCCCAAACCATTATGCCACGTTGTCGAGCTGTGGGGCGTTCCACAGTTACTGCCGGATTCGATCTTTCTCCACGTCGACGACACACACGTATGCGATGACTCGCTGGACAAACAGAAGCGGGATTCATCTGAGAACACTACGGTTTGCCATTCTGCCATCCACGTCGCTCTGGTCCGTCACCATTCCAAACGTTGAAGTCTGTGCTGTGAGGTCAATGGCAGTCTTCTTAGCGGGCGCCGTGATTGCAGGCCACGTGCAACCAGTCGACGAGAAATGGTTCTGGTCGACACAGGAACATCCAGGGTACCTTGCACGTGCTGCAGAATCGACGTACAAAAGACTTGCGGGTCCGCCACAGCTTGTCGGTGAATCCGTCGATCCAAGCGATCTGACGTCACTCTGGCTGCACCTGCACCCCTCAATGTGGCTACATTTCCTCTTTTCAACCATCTCTGACACAGCCGATGCACAGTGCTTGCATCCATGTGGATCACCATACCCCATCCGATCACCATACCCCTTGTAAAGTCGTCTATATGGTGGAAGTGTCTTCGTTGAGGACGGCGTGGCATTTCCTCCTATCACACGTATCCTTCGAGACAAAAACCAAATTTCTCCGATAATTAGTCTGGCAGAAAAACCAACATGAACATAGCCCACTTTTCAACTTCATTCTCTTATATCTTACTTCACGTGCGTCGGAGAGCTGCGCATTTCATATCATTTGCATAACTCAGTGACGTGCGTCTACGGTAAAATTTGCATGAATTTCTGACCACTCCTTCTTGGTGTTGCATTTTCAATGTCGAGCAGTGTACATAATCACACATTAAGTTTCTTTAACTTTCTTGTAATGCTTCACATCTTGTAATTTTGCAATGAAATACAATGTACATAATCACACATTAAGTTTCTTTAACATGGGCACTATCAATCGACGTTGAATCAAGATTAAAGGGGGGGGGGGTGGAATATGACAATCACGGCTAAAAAATGAAAAAAATGTTCGTTTGCATGTCAACGTCAAGAAAATGATCTTGAATTTCAGTCAATTCAATGTTTTATACGTATGGATGTTTATGACTTTTCTCTGTGACTCCGCAATCGGAGCTAAATACACGGAGGTCCCTATTCAAAGGGATTGGAACCAGAAAAAGTCTCTTAAAGGAGGTACACTACTGTTTATGTATATCAGAAGCGGATTGTCATAGATTGAATTAATAAAATGATTTTAGAAAAAGTTTACTCAAAGATTTCAGAAAAAGTAATTAAAATGATAAGTCACATCTTTTAATAAATATGTGTAAAGCATCTGTATGATGTAACCAAACAATGGAAACTTTAATTTTAATCACCAGGTTTTTACTTTCCATTTCATAAACATTTCAGCTTACAATTACTGTATAACCCTGCATTAGCCAACATGCCGTAAAATTCGAGAATGATTAGGTTTTCAATCAGGGCCATAACCAGACCTTAGTTTCGAGGAGGATTGTACCAAATCTATTTCTCGTGAAATCTATAAAGTCAATAAAATGTGATTTTATGTTCTATATTCTGTTGACTTTTGTTACAATAGGTGTTAAAAGTGTATTAACATGAAAAATGACAAAAAAAAAAAAAAAAAAATCTTTTCAAAGAAGAAAAAAAAAATCTGGATAGGGGAGTTTACTCATATACACGCATTCGAAGGATTACTTTTAAAATTTCTATCTTACAACCCTTATGTGTGAAATACAGAGTTTCTCTACAAGCAAAACTTCTTGCAACTTCTTGATTTCGTCTTGCAATATCAAGATTGCATAAATCTTGTCAGCGTCAAGATGTTCTTGATATCTCATTGTCGCCATCAAGATCATTAGCGCGCACAATAGGAGAGAGCAGGGGTGATTGTGAGTTCATAAAAAATACCTGAAAGTTTTAAAGAGAAAATGTTTGTGTGTGTGTGGGGGGGTTTAACCAAGGCCCCTATTACTTAAGCACACCTAATTTTATAATTATACACATGTAATAATTAATTTCCTTTCATAAACAAACACATTTAAATTAGAACTTCAATTTTTAACTGTTTGACACTTTGATTCTCATAAAAGACACAGAATTTCACTCAAGAATTTTAAAATTATGATTTTTTAATACAAATAAAAATATATTTAATTTGTTTTTCTCCTAACTAAAGGTAATAAGCATCAAAAATGAGAAAAAATCGATTCTCATATTGGATGCAAATCGATTGCATTTTTTAAATGAAGGCATCAAAATAAAAAAAAAAGGTTCAAATAAAATAATTTATACAGTTGACGTTCGTTATAACGACCACACGTTATAAAGACCATCCTAATATAACGACCAGTGAGAAAACAACCAACTGTATCCCAAATACTCTATGTTCTACCTCTTATAGCGACCACTCGTTATAAAGACCGTTTTCTGTAGGACAGAGACGGTCGTTATATCGAGCGTTGACTGTAAAAGAAAAAAATAGAATGGCATCTGAACATTTCTATTTGATGAATATACACTGAAGTGACAAAAGTCATGGGATACCTCTTAATATCGTGTCGGCCCTCCTTTTGCCCGGCGAAGTGCAACAACTCGACGTGGCATGGACTCAACAAGTCGTTGGAAGTCTTCTGCAGGAATATTGAGCCATGCTGTCTCGATAGACGTCCATAATTGTGAAAGCGTTGATGGGGCAGGATTTTGGGCACGAACAGACCTCTCGATGGTGTCCCATAAATGCTCAATGGGATTCATGTCGGGCGATCTAGGTGGCCAAATCATTCGTTGGAATTGTCCAGAATTTTCTTCAAACCAATTGCGAACAGTTGTGGCCCGGTGACATGGCGCATTGTCATCCATAAAAATCCCATCGTTGTTTGGGTACATGAAGTCCATGAATAGCTGCAAGTGATCTCCAAGTAGCTGCACATAAGCATTTCCAGTCAATGTTCGGTCCAGTCGCACTAGAGGACCAAGTCCATGCCATGAAAAAACAGCCCACACCATTACGGAGCCACCACCAGCTTGAACAGTGCCTTGCTGACAGTTTGGGTCCATGGCTTCGTGGGGTCTGCGCCACACTCGAACCCTACCATCGGCTCTTACCAGCTGAAATCGTGACTCATCGGACCAGGCCACGGTTTTCCATTCATCTAGGGACCAACCGATATGCTCACGTGCCCACGAGAGTCGCTGCAAGCGATGTCGTTCTGTCAGTAAAGGCACTCGAGTCGGTCTTCTGCTGGAATAGCCCAAGAAATCCAAATTTCTCCGCACAGTTCTAGCAGACACGTCCATTGTACGTCCCACATTGATTTCTACGGTGATTTGACGCAGTGTTGCTTGTCTGTTAGAATTTACGACTCTTTGCAGACGTCGCCGGTCTCGATCTTTAAGTGCAGGCGGTCGACCACTGCGCTGTCCATGGTGGGATGTTATGCCTGAAATTTCATACTCTCGGCACACTCTTGACACAGTGGATCTGGGAATGTTGAATTCTCTAACGATTTCCGAAATGGCATGACCCATGCGTCTAGCTCCAACTAACATTCCGCGTTCAAAGTCTGTTAATTCACGTCGTGCGGTCATCATCACGTTAAAACCTCTTCACATGAATAACTTGAACAGAAATGAAAGCTCTGTAAAAGCACTGCGCATTTATACCTGTTCTATGCGATGCTACTGCCATCTGAAAATTTGCATATTGCTATCCCATGACTTTTGTCACTTCAGTGTATTATTAATTATTATCGGAAAAGTCATCGAAACTTCAAAAAAGAGAAAAAAATCCGAAGGTGGGAAGATGGAAGCAAAATTAAAAATATTTCATTTCCGGTATTTTCGAACATGAAAATACCAGAATCGATCATGAAAATACCGGAAATCCTGTAAAATACCGGAAAACAATCACGCCTGGGAGAGAGGCGCATGCGCGGAGTTTTACCCAGCATTCCGTTTTTTTTCCTTCTTCAACGCGAAGCGAGCGCTGCACGTGGAGACGTGGATATGATTTAGGCTTCGTTACAATTCGGTTGCTTCATTGTTGTGTGCAATATTATTGTGTTTTATTTATGATCCTATTACTGCATTTATTCAATGATGCAGTGCTATACAATCCATATCGCAACCGATTAGTGATGAATTGCAGACATGGGTGACCATAAAGATTTTCGTTCCTAAACGTGGCTGACAACAAGGGATTACATGCAAAGATTTTATCATAATCAATCTTCAAGCTCACGAGTAAGCTAAATTTTATTCATTAACAATTACGTTCTTGATTGATAAATTGATTTTTTGTCTAAACAGTATTTTTAACGCTGACATCTATCTAGAATGTAACTTGAATTTTTTGGTGATTATGTCGGTACAATTAATGCTCCTCAACTAATCCTAACTAGGCATTTTAGGTCTTTGTAGTACTAAAATAATCATAAATTTAAAAATCAATAAAATATTGCACCACATTTTTATCAAGCCTACTTCTATTAAGCTTAAAATAATTTTTCAATATGAAGAAGAAAAAGAAGAAACGAAGCAATATTGATCTCTAAAAAATTCAATTAAAGTAAATTAAAAAAATTTTTCAATTAAGATATTATAAATAAAGTTATAACTAAGTGCTTAACACTTTTTTGAAGTCTACAAGCTAAAATGAAACATCAGATTTAAGATGTAAAGTTTAATCAAAGTTAATGTAGACATTTTCATTAAATACAATTAAATTGCAATTAGAATAAACAAAAATATCTTCATGTGAATTTCCGATCATGTGTCAGCCTTAAAAATATTCTTCAGCTAGAAAAATAGTCAATATTGAAGAATAACAGAAATAGTTTAAGAATGAAATTTAATTCGTGAATTTGAAATGAAAATAACAAATAAAAAAATAAATAAAACACCTTGCATACAGATTGTCATAACAAGAAAATGCCAAGATCTTGATATTTTCTGGTTATAACAATCTTTATGCAATATTAAAAAGCAATATCTTCTTGCATAGAGATTGTCATGACAAGAAAATGTCAAGATCTTGATGTTTTCTTGTTATAACAATCTTTATGCAAGATTACAAAAGCAATATCATCTTGCATAGCCACTGTCATGACAAGAAAATGTCAAGATCTTGATATTTTCTTGTTATAACAATCTTTATGCAAGATTGCATATCAAGAAAATAACAACCTATCTTGTTATTTTCTTGATATTAGGTTGCATGTTCCTTGTCAGACAATCTTGTGGCAACACTCTGACAATCGAAAATCAGTAACATAACAATCTTGAGGCAAGATTGATGCAAGATTGCTTCTTGACACGTCAATCTTGAGGCAAAAAGTTTTGCTTGCTGGGTTGGTACTTACAAATTTGAAGAATTTTTGTGTTTTTTTGAGTGATATTAAAAGTTTGAAGGGAAAGGTGTATTGTGAAGAAATTATATTTACAATAACTACAATAAAAATAGATAGTACAGAAAAAACACTTAATTTGTACAATTATTCAAAAATGATAATTTCATGTTTCAAATGCAGTTTCAAAGTAAATAAGAAAATTAAAATAAAATAGCAATAATAATTTTTTCAGTAGGAAACTATGAAAAGCATTTGTGCAATAGTTTTGAAAATTTTCAGAGGGGGCTTTGAACCTTAGAAACCCACCCTTTAAATACGGCCTTGCTTTCAATAACCCTGATTTGGTCTTTTCCGGCTTGCTGAAAAATAAGAGGTTGAAAAAGTATCTTTAATTTTAACTCTAATCATAATGTGAGTCCTACATTTCTTTAATAATATTAATAAAACCTAATGTTTTATTTTTGTCAAAAAAATTAACAATACTATTTTTATAATACCGTCAAGAAAATCTAATAGACTACTTTTTTTAAAAATTGAATCAAAACAAAGCAAACATTTTCTAGTCCTAACACTAAAATATTTTGCAAATTCATTAAGAGTTTAATATAGCTACTTAATGCATAAAAATAAATTTACCTCTCAAAAAGAAACAACGCATAAAGCAAATTATGAATGATTCACAATTGCTATGACTGTTTCTGAATCAATCAACTAATGACGTCATTAATATCAAACATATATTTCATATAGTTTCTGGTTTAAATATTTTGATTCTATACTAATTTGACATATTTATCATACTTAAAAAAAAGTTGTAAAAATTATTCAACTAATACTCCTCATCCACTTTCTATGTCAGTCAAACCTGACTCATTTTGACTACAACCATCATCAGCATTGAAAGTATTATTAGTCTTCTTAAGTTCTTTTAATTGAGTACGCAAACTATGGCTACTTCTTTCACTTGAAAGATCGTACTGCATGAAAGATTTCACAATCGATTCATTCGGAACTTTTTCTGAGTCAAGTTTTACCTGTTGTATAATTTTAGAACATGATGCAGATCAATAAATGCCCAATGCAGTCAACATGCTTTCCCTGTGTTTACTAACTATTTGGTTCTTTAACATATTTTTTCCCCTCTCAAAGTTTGCTTGGAAACTAGAACTGAGTTTGGAGATTTACTTTTTAAAACTTGCAAGGTGAACCCCTGATTATCCTGGCATGCCGGCTAATGCGGGGTAACACTGTACTTAAATATCAATTTCATTAAAAAAATATGAAAAGAGTTTAATAACTACTAGAGCATTAATTAACCATAAGCTAGCAAATCATAAAAAAATACTTTTGAAAAATATTTAACAGCTAAGAATTTCATAGCAAGAAGTAGTTTCTGAAACAAAAATCAAAATAACCATACCAGAACAAGTTTTGGTAAATCATTCCAGAAGTCTGCATTAGGTATAACTTCACTACCGCGAGCACCATTGAAGAAATTCCATACAATACCCACAATCAGATAAGCAAGTAATATTGTAAAAAATCTATAAGTAAAAGAAGATCAATAGTATGAGTAAAAAGCAATCTCCAAAAATGTTTGTGGCTGAGAAACTAAAAAACCAATCGGTATTTTACTGAATATTCCACTTTGTTCCCTATAGTACCAGGAGTGGTTAACTGGTTTGAAAAAAATCTGTCTGTTTATTTTAAATTCTTTTTTGAGAATTTTAATGTTTTTATATACATTAGTATTTATCCAGTGGTGGGAATTCAACCATAATCATAACTAGAAATTTGAGGAAAACATATGAACTTTTGTTTCCAACATTTTATTCCTACTCTCATACATTAATTCATTTTACATCTGTAAACATAACAATTTTATACAGGGTGTTCTGTTTTAACTAGAATGACCTTTATTTTCGCAACCGTGCACCCTACATGCATAGTTTCACAGAGTTATTACATTAAAAGTTTGAAGTGGAAAAAAAAGTCAAAAAATATGAAATCTAACTCTTCATACGGACTCCAGGTTCCTTAACGTACGTTTAGGAAAAATATCTCAATTAAAAAATCAGTCCAATACAAAACATTTGAAAGATTTACGATTAAAAATCAAAGATATATTCGAGTCAAAGTTTTACGGTCAAGTGCAGAAAATGAGATTGAACGTATCACCCTTTCAGTAGAATGACTGTCTGTCAGTTTACTGAAGTATATTTTCCCAAAACGTGTTATTGACAGCCAGTGCAAACTGGTGTAGGTACAAAATGCTACGTTTCATATCTCAGTGAATATTGGCTGTATAACTGTCAAACTTTTTGTGTTCAAACTCTTTTTTTTTATGCTCGTGATTTTCCTAAATAAAAGTTAGGGGACCTATGATCCACATAAAAAAGCTACATTTCGTATTTTTTGGCTAAATCTTTTTTTACTTCAAATTTTTATTATCTTAACTCTGCAGCTCATTTTGAGTATTTTTGTCATTAGAAGTATGCATCTGAGACAAATGGTTGTGAAAATAAAGAGCATGCAAGTTAAAATGGAACACCCTGTATATACTTGCAATACAAAACAGTGATGAAAGAAAAATATATTAAATACCTGATTACCTATAAAATCTCAATAAAAAAACAAATGCAAGAGCTTTATCTTTCAACAATCCAGCGAGAAATGGCAACATTTATTATTCAGTATTTGTTACACATTAACTATCTCAATCAAATAAAAATGAATTTTTGCTTTCTTAAAATTGGTTATAGCTTTTTTTTCTTTGTTTTGCTAATATTTTTTGCAAAAATACTTTTTGAGATTGGGTGCACCCCCTTACATATAATTCTGCTGGCACTGATGGTGGGCTACCTTCAGCTTCAGATTTACTTTGTTGCATTAGCGAAGAGTTTCCACAATATAGGGGCCACAAAAAGGATCATGAGACATGTTTCTTAAACCTTTTTATTTCAGCAGTGGTAGACTGTGCCGCTTCGAAAAATACAATGCATTGCATTGCCCTTGCAGAGTATTTGATTTCCATGCTTTTTTGAGTAATTGTAATAATTTTATCACTTGCTTGTGCTCCCTGCTTGTTTGTTTCAAAAATTAATTTTGCATTGGACATGTGACATCTTCCAGTATACATTTTGGTACCATTCCAAAAGAAAATCTTTTTTCAAAAGTTACTTGATACTGCTACCACAAGTTCACTGAATCACAAAAATGCAACAGAACTCCCTACTATATGGTTTCCCCGAAACAAGCACATTTCTCTGTAATTTATGAAATTGTCACAAAAGCTGTACAGTCTAAAGCAGTGGTTCTTAAACTTTTTTTCTTCTGTGGCTGGATATCTTACCAATATTTTCTGTTTTTTGTGAACCCCCTACATAGTTCCAAAATTATTTAGGCACTGTATACTTAAATTTGAGCCTTTCAAAACAGAGTTAATCAGATGATCAATCTTTGCCCAAAGTGTTCCCCAGATGAAAGCAGAATGTATGAAAATATCACAGGACAACGCAAAATTTTATCCCAACAGTGTGAAAGTCTACGATGATGGTTTTGCAGTACTCCTTTCTGCTGTTTTGTATAACCCCTGATGAAGCACCCCTAGAGCTATTGATTTTCGATGGGAACTTGAAAGACTTTGACATGGAACACCTTTAATATGCTCCAGTCGCTATTAGTGAACACCATGGCGTTTTGACTGGCAGGGATCAAACCCAGGACAATTTTATTACGAGCCTGACACCTTACCAATCAGGTCACCACGGCCTCCCAGAACCGATGCTGAAAAAAAGATGTTAAATATCATGGATGCTAGCTAGCAAGCACACTAATTGGATTTTTCATGCACGAAGACTATATTATAAATCCCATTTCAGTAACACTTATCCTTTACTAAATGAAAATAAAATATAGTGAACCATCTATTAGCTTAGATGGTTAAACAATCATTGAGAGCCATCTACAGACAGCTTAATATAACTAAGATAACAAAAAGTTTTGAAACTCTTTCTTCTTCGCTTGTTTAGTTATGAGAGTGAAATTTAAAAAAAAAAAGGAAATCAATAAAAAATAACTTCAGTTCAGTTGAGATGAAAGTGTGCTAAAGTGATCATTACACATTTATAGTTATTGAAGTAGAAAGGTTATGTAGACATCACATTACTTTGTGCATCGATTGAATAATCCATGCATTTCAATAAGCCAAAAGAATATACTTATGTATGTGCATTAGAAGTGGTACTTCACAAATGTGTATTCTTCAGAATCTTTTTATTAACATAAAGAGTACAAATAATTTTCTTTTCATTCAATTATAGCTCTAGGTTGTTGAATGTATTATATTCATAAATATAATACAAATATTTCATAAAAAATTACAATACTATTTTTTGATAGCAGTCTTATAGAAATTGGGAATTATTAAATATGCTTACGCTATAAGAAGTTTGCTTCCTGTTGACAATCCTGAAGATTCTGTTTTTGGTTCAGCTGATTTGCATCCATTTGGACAAGCACATTTCGATGTTAGGGTCATAACCTGCCCAAATAAAATAAATAATTTAGTAACAATAAAAAACATCCATAATCAGTTTAAAAAATATAATATATGAATATTATGAATATATACTATAATCAGTGTTGGGCAAGAACTAAAAAAATCAACTAAATTTTCAATCGATTGATCAGTTGACTAAAGTAATCTAACCCGCATTTAGTTCAGATTAAAAATTTGAACTATTTAATTTTCAGACGATGATTAACGTTAGTTCAAACTAACTTGGTTAGTTTCTGAAAAAGATTAATTTAGTGCAGATTGATTTAATCAAGACTAAATTAGTTAGATTAATTTTAGTCAAACTAAAAGTAATCGTACTAAATTCAATTTGATTGAAACTAATAAAATTGATTTAAATCTTGTTGGAGTTGCAATTATCATGTATAGATGGCGCCAGGAGGCATTGTGTTTGATTTTGTGACATTCTCGGCGCCCTGTTTTGGTGTGCAGCTCTCGAGCCGCAGTAATGGTGTAATGTGGTTGCTAGTATAAACGTTGTAAATAAAACTGTTGATTTAAGCAGTTGATTCCTTCCTTGCTCTTCGAACTCTAAACGTAACAAGTGGCGACGATGATGGCAGAGCAGAGGAATGAAGATAAAGAA
>JAXGGA010019300.1:0-20342 GCA_038373865.1 Uloborus plumipes
GCAACTAATTAAAGAAAAGCAAGCAGCAGACTTGTGTGTTGAAAAAGTTGAAGTTGTGTGCTGTTTCAAAACAAAACAAATGTTTTATTAGCTTGGATTTGGTAATCTCATAATTTATTTTATCTAAAAACCTTATCGCTCATTTTTATTTCCAAGAAATGCTTTTTTATGATGAAAATTGATTTTTTAGCCTAATATATATATTTTAATATAATTATCTTAATTCTATGTTAAAAATGCAAGGAAATGATATTATATTTAGAGATGTTAACGAAGACTGAAAGCATAAACTCAAATATGTAGCTCATATTAACATCAGATCTGTAACATTCATCAGATCTGTAACGGCTTAAAAGTGAGTAATCTAAGGAGGGGGTAAATAACTTCCTTGACCTTCCCCCTTTTATTTTCTTGCATTTAGACCCAATTTAGACTTAAAATCCAACATTAGTTTTTTTCTGCAAAAAAAATTTTTTTCCAGAAAATTGGCACTTTAAATTGGCACTTTTCTAAATATTGGCTCACTTACAGTCTGGTTCTGAGGTACAGAAATGAGCTCTGACAAGTAAATACCTTTGAAATGAACAGCATTAGATACAATCAAATAGACCATGCGACTAACGTGTTTTTTTTGTGCTCCAGTTTTTTTTTGTGCTCAAACTAAACAATTTTAAGCAACTAAGTCATTAAAATAAATCTCATATTTTTCAGTTTGCGTTTATTACAGAAAAGAGTAGCAATGAATATTTGAAAAAAAAGTGATGAAGTATTATTTTTTAATCCACAAATATTCTCTAGTCCATTTGGAGTTGATTTTAAATGATAATGGAATTCTTTGGAGGATTTCATACAATTTACATTAGCAATCCACATTGATTCAAGAAATGCGATTCGCAGCTGCACTTTTCTGCTCAAATACTTTTTGTACCGGTGCATTAGAAACAAGAGCATAAAATATATTGAAAAACACAACCCTGCGAAATTACTCTTCTTGAAAAATATAAAATGAGTTTTTGCTGATCGTCATATTATTTGGTGTGCGGATTTCCAGACGTCTTAAAATCGTTACTCAAAAACGTTGCTAGATCTTACACTATAAACAGCACGCGTGGCCTGCCATCATCTACGAACTTCAAACTTGCAACGTGCTACTAAATGAACAAATGACGTTGTCCTTGTACTACACTGACAGGCTTCACAACTCGTAAAAATCCTGAAAGGAAACATCAGCAAATAAAATGTGTTTACGTTTATTAAGGAAAGCGTATTTCAATAAACACAAAACTAGCTCCCCTTGTAAATCTTTCCTTCATTGGATAGAAAAGATCAAGAGCATTAATATTTGGGGGAAAAGCTGACTGTTTTATAATGTCTGCAAATTGTAACTAAATGTAGTGGATTTCGATTCGTTTGTTTCTAAACGCAGAATTAATTAATAAAAAAGTAACGAATGAGAGAGGTTTTAAGTTATTAAAAGGAGCAAACACTGGAAACTGTATCCAATTATGACTGACACTCTATAATTGATCCTTCCGTACTTGAAAAAATATTTTTTTTTTACCATATGAATGGTACTTTATGGCGTACATTTTAACGAAACTGTTTTTCCCCTCTAACTTTCTTTACTAGTAGTTAATTTTTACTTCCTAAAGCTAATGTGTAGAAGAAAGTATTAGAATTGTGAACACACACACACACACACACTTCTTCCTCGAAAAAAACGAAAGTTGGCGCAAGTGAACATCCATATTAATAAAATCTAGATACAACTCAGAGCCTACATACCAAACTAGAAGCTTCTACGGCATGTAGTTTTTGAGTTATGCGACATACATACATACATACGCACGTACATACGTACATACAGACGTCACGAGAAAACTCGTCGTAATTAATTCGGGGATGATCGAAATAGATTTTTTGGCTGTTTATATGTTGGTACATAAACATAATCACGTTCAGGTACATGTGCACGCCCTGATAGGTCGAAAAAAACTACTCAACATTCATTCAGGAGTGAGAAAAATTAAAATTTAGACCGAAATTTGAGCGAAATTTTTTTTGTGATCATGATACTTCTTTTACTCCGTAAAAGGACGTAATATAAGTACCTAACTTTAATTTGAAGTAAAGTGTACGCAATAAAGTAATTATAACCAATCACTTTTAATCTGAAGATATTAATAGATAAATAAAATACCTTTAATTTTTTTTTCTTTCATAAAGTAACTGATGTAAGCATTTGAAGAGTAACATTTAACTAAGATCATTGACGTACTTTTCAAAAAACAGAAGTACATTTTTCAAGAAATTATTTTCCTTTCTACACTGGAATCTGGTTGAATTAATCCTTCTGTTATAAATTTAAACGGATTTTTTTCCCCAATGTTACAATTTTTACAGTATTTTTTGTTTTTAACAATAAATTTACAATTATACACTTTTCTTTATACGTAGATTTTTTTTTTCTCTGTGAATAAAGAATTTGAAATGACAGACTGAGATTAACCCAGGCACGTCATTTAGGGGGCAGGTGGGTCAATTGCCCCCCCCCCCTTTGATTTTGAGAAATCAATGTATTTACATAAGTAGGTGTAGTTTTTGTTATTTTCTGGAGAAATTGAGCTGTGATTTTACTCTTTGCCCCCCTCCCCCGGAAAAAACTTGAAATGACGTCCTTGGATTAACCCAAAATTTAAACTTTTATAAACACGGAATAATCGACTATAGCGAATACAAATAAAAGAAAAGCATTTTAAAGAAATAATAGTAATAAATGATGTTAAAAAAAAACTGCCAGCAATCTTTGCTTGCGAAAAGTTGGGTTTATTTGAAATAAATTCGTGAGTTTTTTCTTTGTATAAAATGCCTGTACTTTAATAATATTTTTCTTGATGGAAAGTTCGGGTATCAATGCCCTGCACTTTTTATTGACTTCCGGAAACAATTTTAATATAATGAAGAATGTATACGTATGAGTTTCACTGTAGTACTGTCTAAAATTTTTTCGTGCGACCTAGGCGGTATCTGCGCACGCGCGAAGTCTCCTCGGACTTGCTCGAAATAGGGGGAAAAGCAACGAGGAAGTAGTCCGCGAACTAAAGCTGAAGGCATCGGGTAGTGCGCATCCAAAACCTAACTCCCCTTTTTCAGATGGAAGCGTCCGACCTTGCCAGGCCTTGCCAGGCGTATACGTATGAGTTTCACTGTAGTACTTATTGGCGAAATTAAAAAACTGTTTTACAGTTTCAGGTGTTATCCTTCTTAATTTTTGCTTTCCCTTTATATAATGGCAGTTTCACTGCACGGCAATTCCACGTGACTCACGTTACCATTTGACGTGATTTTATAAAAGTAAATGTTATATATCTTAAAGAAATACCACGTCTGATTTAAATAAAACTGTTGACAGTCATCTGGGATGCAGTGAGAATTTATGGATGTCAGCATTTTAAATTTTAACAGAAATAGATGGTATTTAAACCTTAAATTACCATCGTGACTCACGTTACAAAAAAAAGGAACTCAAGTTTTTTGGATAACTAAAAACCTAAGATTTCTGCTCTTTCAGAATAATAAAATTTAAAAACTGCTTTTAATGGAACAAAATAATGTTTATAAGTTATGATATATACGAAAATAAAGTTCATTCTGCTGTCACTGATTAAGTTAATCTGTATTTTGAGCGTGACTCACGTTACATCTCCGTTTTTGTTTTTTACTTTACATCTTATTTTTAAAATTTTGTTGAGAGACTTCACTTAAATTCAATTAAAATTAATGCTTAATGACTTGTTTTCTTTAGTAGATCAGTTTTAAATACAGTAAAACCTCTCCGAGCTGTCACTTCTACATAGCGGCTACCCCTCTTAACGGCGAACTTTTTGCAGCACGAATTTTTTGTCCCATAGACCTAGTGTTAAAATTCTCCTTAGCAGCTGCCATCTAACCCCTCTGAACGGTCACCGAGTGGATTCATCAATTCAATTTTTCAGAAAAATATGTTTGTCTTTTTTTACACTACTTCCCGTATTTTCTCTGTGGCTATATTGTACTGATTTCAAATTCTCAATTGATACATCTGAAAACTTTTACAGGATACTACACACCATTACATTTCATCTGATACTTACCATAACATTTAATGTTGCATAATGGCTGTAAAATTAGTTGATTGCTGTCAGAAGTAGGCTCTTCAAAGTATTTACTTTTCTCATCCACTACTGATGAATAATTAAATTTTAAACATCTCAAATAAGAGCAAGTGAGACGTTATCCGTGCTTTTTAAAATTTCTCTGCCTTTTAAAATTATATATATATATATATATATATATATATATATATATATATATATATATATATATATATATATATATATATATATATATATATATATATATATATATATATATATATATATATATATATATATATATATATATACTAGCAGTACCCGCACGGCGATGCCCGTGCAACAAATGTAAAGGAAGTTAACTAAATAAAGTTTAATTCACTTTAACCCTCTAAAGTAAAATTATTATATTTGATTCAAATGTGCTCCCCAACCTTTTGAATTCCACTAAAAGTCATATTAAAGTTTAAATCAATTCGCCAAATAAACGTTTCAATGGAACTTTTGAGATAACTGTAGTGGCAAGATTTTCGAAAACTCTCAACGAACACAGCAATTTTGCCCTTGAAGTTTAACATAATCCACCGATTTAACCGTAATTTCAATGTAAAATTGGTCGCCAAATTTAAATTTATTAACATAGGGAACCGATTGTGTCAGGTAGCTCAGCCTCAACCATTCTTCCATGATTTTAATTTGAACATTAAAAGGCAAGAAATATAATGTTATTCGCACCATCTCTTTGAAGTGATTACAATCTATAACAGTAACCCTCAAATAAGCAAGATTTCCCTGGCTGGGAGGTTTGGTAAATTTCCAGATTGTTGCCAAACTTTACGACGCCAAATACGAAGAGTAACTTCATAGCGGTGTTACCGAAAATGTCAGAATGGAACTATTAAAAATTTAGGTTTGGCGGCATTATATACATGTTTTAAACATGCAATAAAATACTTTTTAGACTGCAAACAACTATTGTTCCTTCACAGAGCGTTTTCTTTTTCTTTAATTTGGAGAAAGAAGTGTTTCACTGGCTGGGAGGTTTGGTAAATATCCCTATTGTTGCCAAACTTTACCACGCCAAATACGAAGAGTAGCTGATAGCCATCGCTAATTTTTTAACAATAATAGTTCCATTCTGACATTTTTGGAAACACCAAATTTTGAGGAATTCAACTGAATAAATTTAAATTCCCTCCCACCCATCTGAACTAAAATTATTATATCCTTTAGTTCAAATGCGCTTCATCTTTTAAACTCCACTTAAAGTCATGTTAAAGTTTAAATCAATTCGCCAAATAATACAAAAGAGACAGAAAATTAAGAAAGAAATAAGAGATATTAAACATTCAAATTGAATAAATTTTCAAGGCTTAAATCTATACGCACAATTTTAACCACAAAGTAACTTCAGGGACAAAAGAGCAGCTGATCAGGAAAATGAACCTAGTGTTTCAGTACTTCGTACATAGTTAAGCCTTGAAAATTGACTAAATTTGATTAATTAATATCTCCTGTCCTAATTAACGGACAGAAACGTGCTAAAACTTTTCTTTTTCAGAAAAAAAAAACCTTTCCAACGATATATAATGTTTTGGGGTGGGGGGAGGTTTTCCCCCCTCAATTATGGCGGATACACCAAAAATGAGTCTAATTAATTAATTTAAAAATAACTAATTCGAAATTAAAAATTTGGGCTTCGAGGTGCACGAGGGTGGGGTACGTTCGAATTTTTGAGCCAAGTTTCAGGTCCGTAGGTGCTGTGGGGGCTTCTGGCCAGCGGTTACAAACGTACAAACAGACAAACGAACACCGTCATCTTTATATATATAGATAATAGAAGAAAGTATTGGTTTCGTGAAAATTTTCGAATGTCGAATTTTGACGGATTTGCACGTTTTGAGGTGCGCTGAGTTCATTTCGACCATTTTTGGAAAATGTCTGTCTGTGTGTGAGTCTGTATGTGTGTGACCAGTTTTTGTGGCCGCGCTAGAGCAAAAACTACTGCATGAAATCGAACAAAAATTTTTGCACATATGTACCATCATGTGAACTGGTGCACCTGACTTTGTTTAGCGAATTCCTCCAAGGGGGGTGGAGCAATCGCACGTGTTCTGAGCGGGGGTGATTGCTATATCTCAGGAAGTAAAAGGCGGAATCAAATGAGAATTGGTCCATAGGTAGACCCTACTGAGTACAGGCGCTGATTCAATTTGTTTGTCAATATCTCGAAGGGGGGTGGAGCAATCGCACGTGTTCTGCGCAGGGGCGACTGCTATATCTCAGGAAGTTACCGGCGGAATCAAACAAAAATTGGTCCATAGGTAGACTCTACTGAGTACAGGTGGTGATTTGATTTGTTTGTCAATATCTCGAAGGGGGGTGGAGCAATCGCACGTGTTCTGCGCGGGGGTGACTGCTATATCTCAGAAAGTAACCGGCGGAATCAAACGAAAATAGGTCCATAGGTAGACCATATTGAGTACAAGTGCTGATTCAATTTGTGTGTCAATATCTCAGAGGGGTGGAGCAATCAAAAGTGCTTATTTTGTCATTGCACCTACTGTATCTCGGGAAATATTGCTGCGATTTGAATGAAATTTGGAATAACACTAACCCAATATGGAAGCAAGCATCGATTAAATTTTGGCTCCAATCGCCCCAGGGGGAGGATGGGGTGATTTTTGCGCTTAGTCAACAATGCAAAAATTAATTCATTAAAAAATCGCTTTCACGCTATTTAATTATCAAAACAGCTGAAAACTTTCAATGATTTGAAATTTTTAACTATTGCCAATTTCTTTTTACTAAAAATAAAATGTTTGCAATTAATCTAAACAAGGCTTTTGCAATGATTTCCAATTTCGCTCATTGATTCTGCATTTGCCGGGTTGTTACGATAATTGGGAAATTGGAGCTGCTGTCTCCAATTATTCTGGCGAGTACGTATTTTATTTTGTAACCGGAATTCATAAGATAGATATAGAAGAAAGTTTCGTGACGGCCACGACAGCTAGTTTTTTTTTTTGCAAACTGAAGGCCTAGAAACGTAAGTGTGATGAAGTTAGAGAAAGGGACAGGTTTTGAAACTCTCTTCAAGGAACTCGAAATTTAAGTCCTGAACGCGAAATTGTAAGGTATGTTTGATGAGATAAGGGAGATAAATGTGGTTTATGAAACTCTTTTGGAACTTTTCCGAAATTGAAGTCTTGAAAAGGAAAATGTTAGGCGTCTCTGATGACGTTAGGGTTCGAGTTCGGAACTCTACCCAGGAAAAGTTTTTGAAATTGAAACATTAAAATACAATTTTAGTGCATTTGATGGTATGAGAGAAAGGGATTGCTTTAGGACTTTATCTTTTAAAAGTTTTGAGATTGAAATCCTGGAATCGCTATTGTAAGTCATTTTTGGTCGATAAGGGAAAGGATAGGGTCCACGGACTCCCGTCTCCCATAATTTTCCAAAATTGCATTATAAATCATCTCTGAGAAAAATTAGAATTTTTAAATTTTTAAAAATTGAAGCCCTAAAAACGCATTTCTAGACTCTTTTATAACATTACTAGCAGTACCCGCATGGCGATGCCCGTGCAACAAATGTAAAGGAAGTTAACTAAATAAAGTTTAATTCACTCTAACCCTCTAAAGTAAAATTATTATATTTGATTCAAATGTGCTCCCCAACCTTTTTAATTCCACTAAAAGTCATATTAAAGTTTAAATCAATTCGCCAAATAAACGTTTCAATGGAACTTTTGAGATAACTGTAGTGGCAAGATTTTCGAAAACTCTCAACGAACACAGCAATTTTGCCCTTGAAGTTTAACATAATCCACCGATTTAACCGTAATTTCAATGTAAAATTGGTCGCCAAATTTAAATTTATTAACATAGGGAATCAATTGTGTCAGGTAGCTCAGCCTCAACCATTCTTCCATGATTTTAATGTGAACATTAAAAGGCAAGAAATATAATGTCTTTCGCACCATCTCTTTGAAGTGATTACAATCTATAACAGTAACCCTCAAATAAGCAAGATTTCCCTGGCTGGGAGGTTTGGTAAATTTCCAGATTGTTGCCAAACTTTACGACGCCAAATACGAAGAGTAACTTCATAGCGGTGTTACCGAAAATGTCAGAATGGAACTATTAAAAATTTAGGTTTGGCGGCATTATATACATGTTTTAAACATGCAATAAAATACTTTTTAGACTGCAAACAACTACTGTTCCTTCACAGAGCGTTTTCTTTTTCTTTAATTTGGAGAAAGAAGTGTTTCACTGGCTGGGAGGTTTGGTAAATATCCCTATTGTTGCCAAACTTTACCACGCCAAATACGAAGAGTAGCTGATAGCCATCGCTAATTTTTTAACAATAATAGTTCCATTTCCATTCTGACATTTTTGGCAACACCAAATTTTGAGGAATTCAACTGAATAAATTTAAATTCCCTCCCACCCCTCTGAACTAAAATTATTATATCCTTTAGTTCAAATGCGCTCCATCTTTTAAACTCCACTTAAAGTCATGTTAAAGTTTAAATCAATTCGCCAAATAAATCAAAAAGAGAGAAAATTAGAAAGAAATAAGAGATATTAAACATTCAAATTGAATAAATTTTCAAGGCTTAAATCTATACGCACAATTTTAACCACAAAGTAACTTCAGGGACAAAAGAGCAGCTGATCAGGAAAATGGCTCTAGTGTTTCAGTTCTGCGTAGAGTTAAGCCTTGAAAATTGACTAAATTTGATTAATTAATATCTCCTGTCCTAATTAACGGACAGAAACGTGCTAAAACTTTTCTTTTTCAGAAAAAAAAACCCTTTCCAACGATATATAATGTTTTGGGGTGGGGGGAGGTTTTCCCCCCTCAATTATGGCGGATACACCAAAAATGAGACTAATTAATTAATTTAAAAATAACTAATTCGAAATTAAAAATTTGGGCTTCGAGGTGCACGAGGGCGGGGTACGTTCGAATTTTTGAGCCAAGTTTCAGGTCTGTAGGTGCTGTGGGGGCTTCTGGCCAGCGGTTACAAACGAACAAACAAACGAACGAACAAACAAACAAACACCGTCATCTTTATATATATAGATATATATATTTCCTCGCTCAAGCTAATTTTTTTAATCATTTTTTGATTTTCTTGGGATAAATAATTTTTTCAGCATGATTTCGGTGGACATTGAAATTTTCTTTTCAAATGTATATTACATTTACGGATAAGTATTGAGTAACTCACTTATGACTACAGTTTAACTGCGAGGTGAATTAACGGAATTTCTCCTTGTTTTGGTGAGTCTTCCTTAGTGTATTTACATATTTGTATGCGTGTTGAAGCGATATTTAAGAAGTTTGAATTTAGCCAAAATTTCCCTTGAAAGTTTCATATGTCTATTTTTTCAGCTTATATTGAATTGCTAGAGACAATATCTTTATACAATGTACTTCTTTCTTGCTTCAATTTTTCCCGGCACCTTTCTATCATTCTGCGGTTACTCGTCAAATATTTTAAAAATTTCTTTTACTGGAATGAAAAACCTTTCTCAGATACGGAAGAAACATGTGCATGCATAAACACATGCAACACATTGGAAAGCTGAGGGGCAAAACAAGGACCCCTTGCACTAATTAAAAGATTATAAAACACTAAACGAATAAAAATTACTCTTTATATTTATTTTCATCAGTATTATTAATTATATACAGGTGTGTACAAGTGCTAATCCTCCCTTTAGACCCTAAAATACCATTAGGGAACATTAAATACTTTTAAGAAGTTAATATTAGCTTGTATTGGATGTAACTCAATTTTCGCGTGACTCACGTTACATCCTTATTTTTTGAATAAAAAAGTAAAAATCTCTGAATTGGCATATAATTTCTTTTTTGTAATATACATGAGTACAGGTGTGATTGTGAGTTCATGAAAAAATACCTGAAAATTTTGAAAAGAAAATGTGTGTGTCTGTGAGGGGGGGGGGGGTGCTTCTTTCAAAAAACTAAGGCCCCTATTATTTAAGCACACCTAATTTTGTAATTATACATATTTCATAATAAATTGCCTTTTATAAACAAACAAGACACATTCCATACATTCGAATAGTTTCAAATAGTTTTTAGTCAAAAAAAAAAAAAAAGAATGGCATCTTGACATTTTTGTTCGATGAATATTATTAGTAATTATCGGAAAATCACCGAAATTTCGGAAAAAAAAAACAAAGATGGGAAGACAAAAGCATAATTAAAAATATTTTATTTCCGGTATTTTCGTACATGAAAATACCAGAATCAATCATGAAAATATCGGAAATCCGGTAAAATACCGGAACACAATCACCCCTGATGAGTAGGAGAAACAGGGAAAAAAATTTCATTTATACGCTATAAAATTTGGAAATATTAAAAAAATTAAGTTTTCGTGACTCATATTACACAAAATTTAATGGTTTTGTGAGCTCATAGAAAAAGTTCTCTTACAAAAAGAAAATGTTCACCTGAAGTTACCTTATTCTAATTTGTAAACTTATCAATCAATATAGAGAACGCACAAAAAAAAATTAAAACAATTTTTCAACATTTTTTTTTTTAACACCGAGTTCCCATGTTGCCTGGAATTGCACAGCAGTATTTTCTGCTGGATTCAAAAAACTCGTTTACAGGTTCAAAAGTTGACTTAATGGTTTTTCTCCCACGTAATTTTTTTTAGAAAGGTAGTTTCACTGCAGTATTTTCTGCTGAAATCGAAAAACTCTTTTACAGGCTCGAGGGTCGCCTTAATGATTTTACTCCCATGTCTTTTTCTTAGAAATTTAGTTTCATTGCAGTATTCGTGCTAAAATTAAAAGACTGTTTTACAGGTTCGAGAGTAGCCTAAATGGTTTTTCTCTCACCTCTTTTTTTTTTTTTAAGGTGTTTCACTGCAGTATTCGTGCTGAAATTAAAAGGAGTGTTTTACAGGTTCTGGGATTCTTTTTTTCTTCTAAGAGTAGGTAAGGTGTTACATTTTATGAAGGTGAATGCAGGAAAAAGTAAAATAGTTAAAATAATTTATCCTTTTTAAAATGAACAAAACATCAATTTATTTTGAAAATCAAAGCAGGTGAGCTTTTTCAAAATATACCAGTTGTTTTTTCTTTTATGAAGTACTTAAAGATGAATGCATATAAAATAAAACTTGCGTAGAAATATTATTTTTTATTATTTTTTTTAGTAAATATATACCACGAAAAAGGGAGAATTTTCACTTTTTTGTGTAAGACTAAGTGAAAAATAATATATTTTTCAAGTGAACTATTTTTTATTCGGTGATGAAAAACATTTTTTAACAAATGAATGAATTCACGAATAAGTGGCTTAATTAAAAAAGAAATGTAATTGAGTTAATTAAATTAATATGAAAGTGATTTAAAAAATGAATAATTAAGTATACGAAATGAACTACTTCACTTTGCAATGCTTTGTGTACACACGCGTTTGTTTAATGCTTTGTATACTAAATTTTAGAAATGATTCAAAAATATCATTAAAAAATTTCGTATTGCTTTTATTAAAACAAAGCAATGATGAAAATGACGTCATCAACCAGTGATAGCAGTATCAAGCATCACTCACATTTTACAGGATTTCATAGCTTGTTTTAAAGAAATAGATTTACATTGGAGACAAGTTGACAATCCTTTAAAATGGATACAGTTAACTAAAATATTGAGCGTCATGAAGTATAGAGTTCTCCCAATAATTAATGATTTTAATACAGAAGTAATAATTGAATTTTGAGTATTTGCCACTGTTAAAAAAATATATTTCAAATTGCTATTACTATTTTATAATCTTTGTATATATTTTACTTTACATATAAATAGGGTAGTTTTCGATTTTTCAATTTTATTTTTATATGATAGAGTAACATGTGTGAACATCATCGGTGAAAAAATTTTTGCGATACGATAAGTAGTTTTTTTTTAAATAATTTTTAAAGTTCAAGAAAATGTGACGTCACTCGGCGGCGGAAGAAACGTCATCGGTACTTCCGCCGCGCCTCAGCCGAGGAGGAGAAGCGAGGGAAACGCTTGGCTACGTTGAAGACGCATTTGAAGGCTATTAACTCCTCGTGATTTTGGAAGATTTAAATCGCTCGTCCTCTCGAAAATAGGCAAAAACCATCATTGATGTCACTTGAGGGAGATTGTTGGACTGTCCTTTGACGTATCCTGTCTCCATCATGCATCAAAAGGATTATTAAATATCTAAAAATTAAAAATAACTACGCGCTCAAAATGTCCGTAGCGATAACACGGGTCCGTCGCGTAGAGCTGAGGATTAGGGCCGAGTGACGTAACTCGTGACGTATCAGAAAAACGCGCTTTTGCGCGTCGGATTTTTAAAAATTCATTAAAAATCAATCGTTGTGTTTTAAAATACGGCAGTGGTGAATTTTGGAGTTTTGAGGGTCAAGTAACAATATTTAATGATCAAAATGGGGATTTTTAATAGGTCACAACTACCCTATTGTACAATTTTTCATGGTCACTGTCGGAAATAAATATTATTGAAAATTATCGATTCTTAAAATTCGTTCTTTTTTTCATATTATCCAGTTTAAACATATATTGCTCGATTTTTCCAATTAGATCGCATAAATAATTTAATTATGTCTTATATTTTCTGTTCGCGTCAATCTGCTGCAAAAGAATTTGATGATGTTACGAAATTATTCCTGTGTGCTTCCATTGATGCTTCAATGTTTGTCACTTCAAATGTATGCAGTCGTTGCTTATTTAACTTGAAAATAATATATTAAAGAAAAATCAGTAATAGTGCGATTTATTATTTTTACTGCAATAGTTCTTGCTATAAATTAATAAATAGTCTGTGAATTTACTTCAACGATTTTTCCACATAGCAACTATTACGCTTTTTGAAGTAGCAAGAAATTCCCCTTTTGAGAAAAGGAAAAAAAAAAAAAAAAGCTTCGGGATGAAAAAAAAATTTTTTTTTGATGTCTTTTTGTTTTTATTTTAACGTTGCTATTGTTTTTATTTTTCTTGTTCTTTGAAGTTGCATTATTTAAGATATTAATGAAGGTATTTCCTTATGATTGTCCAATTTTTCATGTCTACACGAAGCTTGATGACTGTTATCTTCAAGTTAACGTATTTTGCCTATATTTTTATTATTCTCGTTCTTTTTCTGTCGGCTAAGGCTATTTTGCTTTATAGCACAAATTACTTCATACATTTTTTTTCAACAAAAAATCGAAGTTCATATGTTTTTGTTTAACTATCGTAATACGTGGTGGAACAAATCCATTTTACACATTACATGTAGATTTTTCATCTTTTTACAGCTGATTTTAATAAAAAAGCTTTTAAAAACTTTTGTTGGCTTAAAGAAAAATACTAGCTTAATGATTCAGTTGTAAACTTATAACGTAGTTCTGTCGATTTACTAAAAAAAAAAAAAATTTTTAAGTTTCCAATTTGCGTGAGCAAATCATAAATGACATTGATTGAATTCCTTATAACTTCAATTTATTTAGTTTAATAAGGTAGTACTGTAGATTTTTTTTTAAATATCTGAAGTTAGTGTTACTGTATAACAGAAAAAAAAAGTGCAGTTTTGATGTTTGTGTCATGGTGCAATGAATTGTATTTCTTTTTTATCTGCTGAAATAAAAATGGAATGGAGAAAATACAAAATGAATAAAACAGACACAGATTTTCACTCAAAGTTTTCTTTTTTTAATGAAATGACGTGATCACATAACAGGCATTAAGCCACACCAATGTATGATCTTAGAGATCAGCATAATTAAATGATTTTAAATTAAAAAGTTTGATTGTACTACATAACTGCAATTGTAACAGCATTTTTTTTTTTTTTGTTTTGGCTAACGACCTTAAAAAGCACAATACAGGGCTGGTGAATCAAAGAGTCGGAAATTCTAAGTTATAACTTACTACTTCTTTATAAAATTTCTCTGCACCACTATTTACATAAATATGATAAAGAAAACATTTCAGTAAATTATATGTCTGAATAAAATTTACTTCTATAAAATAACTTAAGCACGGCTGTATGCTCTCTGAAGTCCCAAAATAATTAAAAATTCAAATACACAATAACTAAGTCATAAATAAATATCTACAATTTTTTAAAGCACCTCTTATACTGCTCTGCACGAAACCAATTATGTACAGCAATAATCTACAAATTCTTTCCAAGTGTTTTGATTCACCACAGTTCCCTGAATAACAGATATGCCTAATCTTAATAATCATCATAACAATAATACTGTGGAGCGAAAAATTTTAACACCACTGCACATATGCCACGCATAAAAAATTAAATTACCAAAAAGGTGTGCTATAAAACTTATTTACACATTACAGACAACACCAGATTTTCACTACCCATAACTTTCTATAATATGGCCCGTTTCCTAACCCTTTAATTTGGGGAAAAAAAGACCAGAATTAAAGAAATAGACCAAAGAACATTTCCTATTAGGATGTTAAAAATTGAAATTCAATTTCTTCTCCCCAAGTAACCCTTACATTAACATTACTCAATGCTAGATTACAATAAAAAAACATTGCCATCAGTTCCGATAATCCAGTCTTTTTTTTTTTTTTTTAAATATTTGCAACACAGACTTTGAAGACATAGAATGATTGAATGTTACTTCATCTTCTCTTTGTTTTGTACAAAATGAATACATTTATATATTTATTACAAATATTTACAAATGACAATTATTGTTCTCTTTCTGCAACATTCTCACCATTGGTGTACTGTGCACACCATCTCAAACCTGGAATGGCACATTTTTTTAAAACATGGCAACAGCATCATGGTAATCTCGACAGATGCTGGTTTAGAGTCTCCAGTTAAGACACAACAGGTGCATGATCACAAGGTGGGGGAAAGGGAGAAGTGCAGACACTGGGAGCGCAACTCCATATTTTTAAAAAGTTTTTTTTTTTTTTTCTCAAATGGACAATCATGACTCCATCTTCAGCATGGGTGGGGTAAAGAGTTTTTTGGACAGGTTGAGTGGCTGAGACTCGCCATTGTGTTTGCGAGGAGCATCAGACTGCACAAGCCTCGAATCCATTTGGTTCACCGGAGAAGGGATCCTAGAAGAGCACAATCCATTCATGACTAGAGGGGACGTGGAAGTGTTTGGCGAGCGTGGGTTGTAGATCAACCTCGGAGAACCTGCCCTTGAGGTATTGATCACCTGGTTAGAGGAACCATAGTTCTGTTGAGAAACAGGAGAGTTCTGTTGCAGACAGTGAGACTGTTCATAAGCATTAATTTGAAGATTTGATGCAGATGAAACAGTGGCCGCTGAGGTCTGTTGTTGCGTAAAATGCCAAGAAACTGTCGTTGATGGGGAATAAATAGATGTTGCTGGTTGAACATTGCCTGCATGCTGTACATAGTATCCATTGGGACACAAAAGCAAACTTTTGTGCTGTGGAGACGAGGATGAGGTGAAAGTCGCAGGTGGCACTGGGGAGGAGTTATTAGGAACACTGCTGAAAGTATGGTTGCCATTCTGCATGCTAGGGCAGGTAAGCGATTGTGCTTCAGCATGATGGGATTGAGATGGAGTTGGTGATTGATTTTGATGGTGGGGAGAATGTCCTCCAGTCTGTTGGCCAGGTAAGGTTTCATTGCGCATGATAATATTATGGATCAAATCAGTCCTTTTCAATTGCTGTTCACTCAGATATCTGGGTGCTTGCTCAAGAGTTCTAACAAGTGTGCTGTGTGTACTGGCTAAGGAAATCTGGCTAGGACTGGATGGACTCTCTGCTTCCCTCCTTGCAGCCCGAAATTTTTTGTGGTGACGGTATGCCTCATCCATCAACATGTTTGTATTGACCAAAGGAGGTGCTTGCAGTGCCCGTTTCAAAACAGGCATATCTTCAATGCTACTACTAAACTTTTCTTGACCCTGCTGATGATGATGATCATTTATCTTTTCCTCAACTGACATTCTCGGACTAGAGCAGACTGAAATAGTCGGCGTTGTGCTTGGACCATGTTCTTTTCCGCTCTCGATGCCAGAATCTGTAGGAGAATCAACACGCCTCAATTTTGGGTAGATTGGTCCTTTGACTGGGCTGTCAACAAAGTAGCCTTCGTCTCCAGAACTACTACCGTGTTCCGAACCAGGATTCTCACGTTTTGGTAGGTGTTGATGGTACTCCATGACAGATGGGGTATTTTCGGTGACCCAACTTTCTTCATTCACATAGCTACGAGAACTTGAGAAACTGGATGTCCGGATAGGACTTTTGACATCTTCTACACCAATCCCACTGCTGCCAATCGACCTTGGAGAACCAACCAGATCATGTTCATCTTTGGAATCAGTGGTACTCCATTCACTACCCGTTGTGCTGCCACCATGCTGACTATGTTGACCAGGAGATGTGCTGCGAAGATCCTCTACAGGGGACATGCAATGAGTATTTGTCATCATGGTATACTGACTCCAGATGTGATTAGGAATATATGCACCAGAATCAGAAACATTTTCTGGCATGCTATTATGTTCTTCCGACTTGGCTGGTTCCTCCTTCTGATTTGCTAAGAGCTTTTCAGAATGTAAAGTGTTCAGAGTACGAAGATCAGGAATTTTCTTCATTAGGCTCTCAAATATGTTAGGGTTCTCAGGATGATTTCTGGTTATGGACTTTTGTAGAATGTCCATCATTTTCTTATGAATTTTCAGCACCAAATCAGTATTTCTGAGTCCAGGACGATCTGAAGGAGAAATAAAATATTATTGCTATTTGTAAAAATACTCTTTATCATGCAACAATGTACTCAGTTAAATATAAAATCATTTATTATATATAACTTGAAAGCTCTTAAGTGCTGCGGTTTTTATCAAGGCGAATTACATATTCCAGTGATTTATAGGTATGGTTATTTATCTTAAGTGACCACAATCTAATTTATTGGTCCTTATAAATGCAAGAATAGTATAAGGTCTTCTAACTAAAACTGCCCAACGAGATACAAGCTAAAATAATATTAATAAGTCCTCTGTGATCTTTGAAAAGATTTCTTGCCCATTAAAGAGTTAAGATGCTTGCTCCCCAAACAGTTGAGATGCTAGTTAAGATTTAAATATTTTTGTTAAGCAACAAAAATTGATAATTTGTTACTTCTTGCTCCCCAAACAGTTGAGATGCTAGTTAAGATTTAAATATTTTTGTTAAGCAACAAAAATTGATAATTTGTTACTTAACTGTTCAAGTTTTGTTAAATTCCATTCTATTCCTCGTTATTTATTATAGAGACAACTAATTAAGTATTTTCAATTTATAATAAGTGTATAGAAATTTAATAAATATAGTATTCATGTTGATAAGCACCAATAATAAATGTAACATTACTCAAATCCACTATTGGACACTTAATGTTGAAATTTTAAATGTTCCATTTTTGTGAATTCCCCCCCCCCCCCGTACATTAAAACAGTTACTACATACTGGATTGATTTGACACTTACCAGGAGCTATTACAACGACAGCACAGAAGAGACCAACTTCATTGTCTGACAGGTGCAATGTGTTCAGTCTTTCTGCAAAGTCAAACATGGAGTCCAAGAGGAATCTGGCATTGCTAGCTGAATGTAGGGAATCCCTTCGCAGAAGCTGACCATTTAAGCAAATCAGAGAATTCGCCTGGGAGTCAAACATGCAGGCTAGACGTACCAAAAGAACTTCAAACACACCAGCCTAAAAGTAAAGAAAACAAGAAAGCGATTCATTAACAATGAAATTAAGGAAGGGTGAACATAAAATGTGATAAGTTTCCAGCTCATTACATAGTTGAAGAAAATCATTCGATTCTTACCCTCAGCAGAGTCACTTGGTCGGGTTGGATCAAAAAGCCAAAACCAGGTATTTGTTTGGCAAAATTTACAACTCCTTCGATGGCTGGTGCAAATCTTTCGGAGAATTCCTTCGAGTAGGTGCCAGCTACATTTTCTAGGATATGTGGTAAAGGATTCAAAGGACAAGCCTGTGGAAAAGAAAAAATACCTTGAGCATACAGCTTATTATCTTTACTTGCATCTTAGATCACATTAAGTGCACTTAAAACTTTATATGAACCAATGTTTAGTCAAAATATGTTCCAGGAATAGTTTTAGTACCTCCAAATAAAAGCAATATGCTTGATTGGGTTATCTAAAACGTTTTTACAAGTTGCAGTATTGTAATTCTCCTAACAAATTTAACCTCATATAGAATGACTAAGTTTGCAATGTGAATTTTTTTTCTCCTTTTACAAAGGTTTTTATTCAAGGAAGAAAAACAACTTTCAAATATCCTTTTTTCTGAAGCATGCAGAGTTTAAATCTATTTTATTATTTAATTTTACTACTTTTTGTTTCTGATTTTTCTTCCCCCTCCCCCTCTCAATGTATATGCAAAACTTAAAATTTGCAAAAAAAAAAAAAAAAGAGAGAGAGAGAAATAATTGCAATAATCAAAATAAATATTTCTCAGTTTTTGTGTGCACTTTTGTTTTCGGAAACTAGATGCCAGACTTAGTGGAAATAATTTGCATGTATTACACACCGCAGCCAGAAGATGAGACACTTTCACTGTCGACGTCCGTGATAAAAAGTTTAAAAAAAAGAGAGAGAGAGAGAAATAAACATAAAAAAGAAATGAAGAAACTGCCGTTAAGACAAACTGAGCAAAGGACAAAATGAAAGTGCAGTCTGCGGTATGATTGGGTAACCTTGGCGCATCCTGAGGTCGGTAGCGATTGGCGCAAACGATCAGGGGCACAGCATCGAGCGCCTGTGTTGTGACCTTGGCCTTGAATAGCTACCGACTATTGGATGAAGTCGCACGTCTCTATGGTGAAATTGTTCGTGAGCTGACGTCAGAGCTGTTGTTTTTCAAGCGCTTCCTCCGCAAGATGAGAAGATGAGGTACCCGTTGCATTTTCCGTTACAAAATCAAGACTACGGTTGCCTAATTATTGTGTATGGACAGTCGAAAATGCAGCCAGACAGATCTTGAAGCCACGCGACTCCGCTATTTTTTAAAAGCGTCTTAAAAAAGGACAATTAGGAATACGAATTTTAGGTTTTCGACAAAAAGTTTTTTGTAATTTCCCGCAAATACAGAAACTATTTCAATTTTCAATTTATTGATTGAATTTTCATGGATTTATTTACCATTTTTTTCCCTTTGTGAGACATTTTTGTACAAGTGTTCACAATTAAAATATTTTTTTTTTTTTTTTTGCCGTTTACCTACTTAAAATTGGAAACATATTTTGGCGTACATTTCAATCCACAAAACAAATGTCAGCACAAAATCTCGTAAAATATTTTGTGCAGACAGCGAATTTGCAGATATAAATATTTTAATGATACAAGGGGAAAGAGTGCCTACTGATGCGGTCCAAAGTTTATTTTTCGTTGATTAGTCAACATTGAATCATTTAAAACAACGCGTCAGTTACAAAGCTACACTTGAAAATTGGTAAACAAATTGAAGGTCGTCAGCTATTGGGAAATCGGGGATTGCTCAAAGAAGAAGATATGAGCAGTCGCACTTACTTCCTCTCCAATCCTTTGCATTTAAAAGGAGGAAAATTTAATTTGAAACAGTTGTGAGGTTTATTAAAATTTCGAGAAATTTAATACATTAAGTTCCTTAATTGGGGTAAACTTTTTGTTTTTTATTGAATTTTTTACACAATTACTAAAATTCACATTGCATTCAAGAATCGCTGTTAACCATGGTTTGGTATTTATATTCTAAATCGAAATGTGATTGAGATGAATTTTTGATAATATTTTAATTTTTTGTATCAAAAAACGTATGATTTTTTTTCTTTGGGTCTATTTTTCTTTTTTATTTTTAATTCCTTATATTTTTTCAATATTCTGCATTACAGTAAAAATTTGAACAAAATTCTCTGGAATTTTAGCGTAAAAAAGAATGTTTTAAAATTGAACTGTATAGTTTCCAATTTATAACAGCAGAGGAAAAAAAAGCTCAGTGAGCAATCAATCCACCAAGAGTTTAACACGGCTGATTAATTTTTCCACCCCTCCCACTAATTAATTTGGCGATCGCCAAGATGTGCGAACAAGCGCCTTGAACCAGGAAGTGAGCAGCGAGAGAACTGAAAAACGCGAAAATCGCGCCT
>JAXGGA010019301.1:0-20340 GCA_038373865.1 Uloborus plumipes
ACTCAATTTTGCTGTTTAAAGTATTTTTAAACTATTTTAATGACTTTAAATCTTAAATAAAATTACGAAATTTCAATTAGTAGTAAGTTTTTGATAAAAATGCAAAAAAATTAACTCTCTGTCTGAAAAAATTGTTGTGTTACAGTAAAAACTGTAGATACATGTAGCTGAACATACGAATTTAGTAAAACGACTAATTCAGTGGTTCCCAGCCTGGGAGCGATCGCCCCCAAAGGGGTGATTTGACTCCACAAAGGGACGGTAAATTCTTAAGGGGCGATAGGGGGCGATGGGTATTTAGAAGAGAAAACAGTAAAATAAAAGGGTAGCGAAAATCGAAATTGTAAACACATGCGAAACCAGTTGATGTTCAGACAATTAATCGCAAGTTAAGAAAGAAACAAGTTAAAGTTCAAGAACTTTCTCGGATGAACCTTAGGAAGTATTTTATCATTCATTGTCAATTTTATAAATATTCAGATTGTACATTTATTTTCTTTGTACGATTCAGATTGTACGAATCAGAGCCTCTATAAAATTCAGATGAAAGAGAAGTGTCAAAAACATCAATGCGTTCTTTACGAAAAAACACAATTTCGGGTATGAAGTTAAAAGAGGAAGAAAGAGAAGCCTCAAAATAATTAATAAGTAAAGTGGTTGCAAAGAAACAAACTACTATTTCCTCCATATCTGCAGAATGTCCTTTTCTCACAAGGCAACCCTAGAAAAGGCAATGAAGAAATATAGAAAAAAGCTTTAGCCAACAGCCCCCGAAAGAAAGTTATATCTATCCAAAAACTGGCATCAGGTATAGCAGTTAATATAGGAAATCCTAAATCCCATAGACACTCTGTAAGTTTGTCGGATAATACAAAACAATAAGTCCTCTAATTTTATAATAATGTGATAATTTCGCGATTTTTTTCCCACAAGAAAGATGTTGAATCTGTAAAGAACTTTGTTGCCAACAAGAGAAAGAAGCTGCAAAAGGGTTTGCCTATATATAACTTAGAAGAAATCTATCAACTCTATAAAAACATTAATAAGAATGAAGAAACTGGTTTTGGAAAAAAATGCGAGTTAACTCTAGGAAGTTCAAACATTGGGCTCAAAAGGTCCAAGATGAGAGAAACAGGTCAAAGATTTGAATGGCCCAAACTTGATAATATTCAGTTTGCAAAAGCTAAATTTTCTTTGACAGACTCAATTAAATTAAAAGAGAGCCTCTCATTTACAATTTCTTACCCCAGAAAAAATAAATGAAAAAAATACATAAAATTAAAAAAATAATAAATAAAGAAATAAATAAAAATATGCAACATAATAAGTTTAAAAAAGGAAAAAGTAGTGTAATTATCAATAATATTAGCCATAATAAATCGTATTTAATTTATCTATTGTTTGTTATTCGATGTTTACGTTAGTCACGTTACGTTATCCACACTCCATTTTCAGCAAAAGTGACACTTAAGACTAAAAAAATTCAAAATTTAATAAATGTGATATATATTTTTAAAAGCTAACATTCCATATTTTTCAAATATATCAGCCAATTTTTAACTATTGCTTAACTTTCAGAAATTTTTGCCTCATAACATGAACATTATTTTTTAAGGTTGCAAAAATGTTACGTTAGTCACACTGCTATTTTGGTTGAAAAAATGTCTGTTGTCAGTAATTTTATTTTAAATTCTTGACAGAAATAATACATGTACACCATCTACATTGCAAATCCACCAACACAGCGAAAAATTATTTTTTATTCTTTAAGTTACAGGTAAAATGAGTTATAAAATGAGCTCTGAATGTTACGTTAGTCACGATGGAATGACCCTATATCAGTTCCCTTTGTGATAGAAAAAAAAGGTATTTTATTTATTTATTAACATGTTTACTTTAAAAGTGGTTGGTTTTAATTACTTTATTTCGAGCATTTTACTTCAAATTAAAGTTTGGTACTTATATTACTTCCTTTTACGTAGTAAAGGAAGTATTGTGATCGCGAAAAAAAAATCACTCAAATTTGAGTCTAAATTTTGATTTTGCTTACCCCCGAATGAATGTTCAGTAGTTTTCTCGACCTGTCAGCCCGTGCATATGTACCAACCAACATATAATTAGCCGAAAAATCCTTTTCAACCACCTCTGAGTTAATTACGACGAGTTTTCTCGTGACGTCTGTATGTACGTATGTGCGGATGTATGTGCGTATGTGTGTCGCATAACTCAAAAACTATGTTCCGTAGAAGCTTCTAGCTTGGTATGTAGGCTCTGAAGAATGGTCTAGTTGTGCACTCTCCCTTGTGATTGCATTCGAATGTTCCCGAGGGTGTGTTTTACCCCTTTTTTGGGGTAAATCAGTGTTAATTTCAATGCAGACTCAAGTGATATGAATTGGCGCGACCACTTGGCGATATGTCGCCAAGCTTTTGGTCGCCAAGTGTTTGACGCCAAGTTGGCGACAAATTTGGCGAAAAAATTATTTTTTGAATTTGGGTTCAACTTGGCGCTATTGGCGATATTTTGCGAAAAATTCACTGAATGATATTAAAATCAGCAATATTTAGAAAATTAACCATTGTAAAATATTTTTTGCATTGTTTCGTGGCAGATTAGGGGAGTAAATATTTGAATTGTTACCTTGCTCACTCCAAGCACTTTTTTTAACACTAAAAGACTTTAACTTTTTTAACACTTTAAGACAACTACTAAAAATTTACACATGTAAAAGGAAGTAGTGTGGGGTCCATACCAGATTTTTTTTAATGATATCGGTATTCACTTGCGCCAAATTATGGTTTTTTCGATAAAGAAGGAAGACGCTGACTGACACGTATCCCCCCCCCCCCCCGGATACGTGTCAGTCAGCGTCTTCAAGGGGGAGATGAGCTCAAAAAGGTTGGGAAACACTGGATTAATTTTTGACAAAATTAACTTTTGCCATTGCGACAGTAATTGATTTATTTAGCTAAAAATTTCCAATTATTCTTCTATCTGCAGAAAGAACAGCCTCATAAGTTTCATAAAAATCTGAAGACCCACGGTGTAAAATCATGTTTCGACTAAATAATTAGACTTGGAATGTCCCCACTGCAATTATCTAACCACTCCACTGCTGTTACACGTTAGAAGCATTCGGAATCGCTCGAATTGGAGAATTGTTTGAATTTTTCCCGTACATTATCTCTCTCTCTCTCAGATTTACGGCTTTTGTATTGGCACTGAAGTTTCAGTGAGCTGCTTGAGATTTATAAAACAACTCTGAGATTGTTGCAACTCAGAATACTTACCAACAAATGAACAAACGCGGATAAAATGTATACTCCAAAATTATCGCAATCCATAAACATTCAATAAAAAATCCCTGAGCTAAATTTTGAGCCGACATCGACAGGCTGAATGATTAAAAACAAAAATCAATTTTCCTTTTTTTTTTTTTTTTTTAATTGAAATGATGCACTCACTCGGCGGCTATTCAAAGGGATTTTGTGGCCACTGCTAGGGGAATTTTAATATTAGGTGTAGGGGCAAAAACGTGCCACAAAAAAATTGGCCGTTATGAGGGGTGTCCGTTCAAAGAGCTTTTACTGTATCGGGGTCATTCCATGTCAAATGATCCAACTTTTTTACCTTACATTTTTGTATTTTTTCCAAAATTGGCTCATCAATTGTACCCGTTGAGGCAATCAAAAGCCTCAATTTTTAGATTTTTATCTCTATTATTTTTTTTATTTATGAGACTTTGAACTTTGGAAAAACCCTCGTTTTTCCATGGATGCTTGAACATAAAAGGGACCATAACTCGGCACCAAATATAGATAGAACGATTTGGTAAATGGCACTTTAAAGTAAATTAGTTGCCACTTAATCTGATATGCAACGTGACTAATTTGGTAAAAATTTTATTTAAAAAAAATGAAATTTAAATTTCAAATTTAAATTTCTCAAAAGAGATATAATGAATTTTTTTTAAAAAAATTCTCAAAAATTCTTTTGTATTTTACCTTTGTTTGTTCAAATTTTTAGGTTGGGATCTCAATGAGATCATATTTTTTTGAATTTTTAAATAAAATTGTATAGGAAAAAAATGATATTTTTTAGATTCCATTCATTTAAATATTAAGTTCTCTTGCCTTGTGATGGTCTAAAAAGTAGTAAGTAAATATGACTACGCTTGAAGTGTGCTGGCATGAACTTGTAGATTGGTCAGGTTCCTCCACTCCCCCCCTCCCTCCCCCTGTATAATCACTCTTTTTTATTTCAAAATTATTCAAAATGCTCTTTTTTTTAATTGATACAAATAAATAGTAACCTTATTTAAAGTTGGTAAATGGGTTTCCTTATAACTAGACGAGGTATCCCCCTCCCCCACCCAAACATACCATTAACACTACACTAATATGACGTCTAACCTGGGGACTGAATTGAAGATTATTTTCACCCTAGGTATATATTGTTTTTCAGACGAAGTGTTTCTTTTTCGATCTGAACTTCACAAAGTGTACTTCCATTCCATACCTGAAATTTAACTTATGATTGATTTCATCTCGTATCCCAGCACCAATCTTTAATTTTGTAGGGAGGAAAGAAATGGTTCGCCCCAAGATCATAGCAAACAGCAAAATAAGCACTGTTTCTCCTTGTTCTCATTGTTTTTTCTATTCTTTTCGCACAAAACTGAAAAGAAATCACAGTATCAGATCATATGGCTGTATCCTTATAACTCTCTTTCCACATTATGTAGTGTGCAGCTGTTATTTATTTGTTTTTAATTGTTTGTTTTCTTTTTAATTTTGTTGTAAAGGAGAGTAATACAGCAAGATATATCTATATACATAAAATCAATTATAGATTAAACAAACACTGTTTTTTTGAGCATAACCTCTCATGTTGTTTAACTTCTTTATCGATTGCTCCCCCCCCCCCCCACCTTCCTTACCCTACCTTCACTCTCTAGACTTTTATTTTTTTATCATCCCCCTCCCCCCATTTCAAAGCCTTAGTCTCTACTGATGTATGGTAGTGTTTCAGTTTATTCTGTTTGTTACTCTTTCTTATTAGCTCATGAGCTTTGTCCAATAAGAGAAAGGAATGGCAGTTATGGGGACTAATGTATGATCTGATACTTTGATTTCTTTTCAATTTTTTGTGAAAATAATGGGAAAACATTATGAGAACAAGGGGAAACAGTGCTATTTTGCTGTTTGCTGTAATCTTGGGGTGAACTTTTTTTTTCTTCCTCCAAAATTGAAGATTGGTGCTGGGGTAGGGGATGAAATGAATCGTAAGTTTAAATTCAGATATTGAATGGAAGTGCACTTTGTGAAGGTTGGATTGAAAAAGAAACGCTTCGTCTAAAAAACAATATATGCCTAGGGTGAAAATAATCCTTAAATCAATCATCAGGTCAGACGTCTTTTTAGTATAGTGTAAATGGTACATTTGGGTGAGTGAAGGGCTGTACTTCGTCTTGTTATAAGGAAGCCCATTTACCAACTTTAAATAAGTTTACTATTTATTTTGTATCAAAGAGGCTTTTTTTTAACATTTTGAACAGTTGGGGGGGGGGGGGATGATTAGGCCGGGAAGGGAGGGAGCGGAGCTGACCAATCTACAAATTCATACGAGCTCAGTTACCTAGGGTAAAAATAATCCTTAATTCAGTCCCCAGGTTAGACGTCATATTAGTATAGTGTTAATGGTATATTTGGGTGGGGGAGGGAGATACTTCGTCTAGTTATAAGGGAACCCATTTACCAACTTTAAATAAGGTTACTATTTATTTTGTATCAATTTAAAAAAAGAGCATTTTGAATAGTTTTGAAATAGAAAAGATTGGTTGCACAGGAGGAGGGAGGGCGTGAGTGGAGGAACCTGACCAATATACAAGTTCATGCCAGAATGTCATGTTTACTTACTACTTTTTAGACCAGGGCTTCTTAAACTATGGGTCGCGACCCCATTTGGGGTCGCGTAGAAAAATTCTGGGGTCGCGAGATATTTTAATGTCAAATATTTATATATAACCCCAATATCGTTCAGCGTTAAAAAATGTTGAAGAGGTCTTACGTCCAGCAGTTTCAAACATACCACCAAGATTTGATTTGTTATGCAATAAAAAACAGGCACATCTATCTCAGTAAATTTTTTACTTATACTTTAATTTAATAATTACCACGCAACTACTTGAATATATTCGAGAGAATTAAGACGGTCAGAATCCACTTTAATTTTTGAAACTACAATAAATAGAATTTTATAATTTTTTGTGCAATTTTTAATTTTAGATTTTTGTATGTTTCAAAACGAATTCTAAACTTATATATTTTCATATGTATATGTATATTGTTACCTAATAAATAAATCATCAAAAAATATTAATTTTTTTTTCTTTTATATTTGTATGGGGTCGTCAAGAAACTCGCAATCATAAATGGGGTCGTGAATGACAAAAGTTTAAGAAGCCCTGTTTTAGACTATCACAAGCAAGAGAACTTGGTATTTAAATGAATAGAATGTAAAAACTATCATTTTTTTCCTATACAATTTTATTTAAAAATACAAAAAAATATGATCTCATTGAGATCCCAACCTAAAATTTTGTACAAACAAAGGTAAGATACACAAGAATTTTTGAGAATTTTTTGAAAAAAATTCATTATATGTTTTTTGAGAATTTTAAATTTTAAATTTAAATTTCATTTTTTAAAAAATAAAATTTTCATCAAATTAGTTACGTTGCATATCCGATTAAGCGGCAACTAACGTATTTTAAAATGCCATTTACCAAATCGTACTATCTATATTTGGTGCCGAGTTATTGTTCCTTTTATGTTCAAGCATCCATGGAAAAACGAAGGTTTTTCCAAAGTTCAAAGTCTCATAAATAAAAAAATAATAGAGATAAAAATCTAAAAATTGAGGCTTTTGACAACCTCAAGGGGTACAATTGATGAGTCAAATTTGAAAGAAATACAAAAATGTGAGATAAAAAAGTTGGATCACTTCACATGGAATGACCCATTGACAATTATTTGCGCTAGAAGAACCTCTCTAAACAAAGCATACTACTGACAGTGAAGTAGCCCAAGTAGCACACTTCGTTGTTTAAACGGTGTAAAATGGTTATTAACGTTGTAACAACCGATTAAAAACGTTTATAAAACGTTTAAACGTTATTTGTGCTACCTGGGAGGGTAAGTACTGCAGTAGTCGGCCAGTCTCCAGTAGTCGGCCACAATGACATAAAACTCCTCATAAATAGTACATTTTTAATTCAAAATCAGATATGACGCATTCACACATTCATGTACCTATCCTCAATCGTCAACCAGTGGCAGTTAAGTTTTGGGCACCTTTTTTTGAATTAGTAATGAGTCATTTCATTTTGAATGGTGTGCCCGTCATCCAAGATTGCGATTCTGCTTATTTTTCAGCTAAGTGATTCTGTGGCCGACTACTGGAGCATTGGAGCATTTACTAGTGTTGACAACAGCTTGGATTTTAACATATTTTTTTTTTTAATTTCTGAAATAAGTAGGTGATTTACTATCAGAAAGGTTCATTCTAAAGTTTTACTTTGTTTTTGTTGCTGTATTGATAGCTGAAAGTTCTAGGTTAGCCAAGATCAACAAAAGATCTCTGAAACAGCCGACTACTGGAGCACTTACCCTATATCACATAAGATTTAAAAGCCTTTTTAAGATCATGTGTTAATGTGACTGTAGTCTTTTACTTTTTCTCAACGACGATTCTATACAAGTGTCATTCACAATAAATAAATAATCAAAAAAAAAAAAAACTCGTACATTTACTTATTCACCCAAGTGAATTAAAACTATATATTCGAAATGTATGCTATAATATCTCTCTGTGTGTATGTGCGTGTAATTTAATGTTTCTTTCTTACTTTTCCTTTTTTTTCTCATTTTTTGGGGGGTATTAATCAAGTATGGCTTAGTAAAAGGTGCCTGAATTTAAATGTGAATGTTAGTTTTAATAGCAAAGCTTTGCAACTATTTAAATGTTATGTATTGTTGGTTTCAACAAAAAAAAACATCAATGCTGAGATTGTTCTTTCTTTGTTGCAACACTGTCATAGTTCTCCAACAGAGCGAATTCCGTGGTAAATTTTCAATTTAAGCCGATAAGTTGCCTGTTCGGTTGAGTGCTGCTTACGCTCTGCAGAAATTTCAGGAATTTTTGGAATTTGTGCTACTAATCCGTACATTAAGTAAGTAAAATTTGGGATAAATCCTAGTTTAAGGTCCGGCGATAAATTATTAAATCTGGCAACCATTAGATTTATGGTTTCTAATTTAGATTTCTGGCAACCATTTCTGCCCAGAGTCTGAAAAAAAATCGCCAAACCCGGACCCTAAAGTAGGAATTTACCAAAATTTGTTTTGACTTTACTCTCTACTAAACGACAATGTCAATCTTGGTCAATTGGTTCCACAAAATTTATCAACATGCTTAAAATTGTGCACACTCCTTTGATGGGAAACGTAGATTGATAAGCACTTCTTCGAGTTGCTCGTCACTTAACTCTGAAAATTTTTAATTTCATCATTAAGAAATTTCTCTCTCTTGGCGCTTTTTGCTTATTCGTATGTAAAATTTTTTGAAACAAATCAGCCTACAGTGCTAGCGAAATATCCATAGTAACAATCTATTGTGATGTAAGTATTATACTGTTAAAGTAATCGATGTGAAAGCACTAGGCTATTGTTGTTATTACTAGTCCCACCGGATTTAATCCTTCGCTAGACCATACAGCTAGTTAATATAGATTAAAGCTTGAGACTAAAAATATTTGATAGTGGTCAGTGGCCAGTGAACCCAGGGCCGTGGTGGCCCGATCGGTAAGGCATCGGACTCGTGTCCGGAGGGACCCGGGTTCGAAACCCAGCCGATCAAAGATCCACCGCCTTGATTAATGGTGGCTGGGAGGCGTTAAAAATGTCGTGGTCACAAAGTCCTCCAAGTGAAACGATACCTCTGGGGGTGCTGGGCCCTAGGGTTGGCTCGACCCTAGGTTCTGGTTCAAAATTAAGAACAGAGCGCTCTTCAGGGCCCTATCCCGGTTAAACCACGAAGCTGTGGTAGGTACGGGGGACCCTGGAGAGTGTGAAGTGAAGTGAACCCAAAAAAGTTAGTGGCCTTTTTTGCTTTGATGGTGGCCACTTTGAACCGTGTCCCAAAACTTTAATCCCATTCCAGTTGTGTCCTACTAAAAATTAAAGAAGAAGGTTTTTTTAAAAAATCTAAAACTTTCCTGAAAAATAATAATTCCGTTTGAAATCCAAATATAACGCATTATACAAATGCAGCAAAAACTAAAAACACATGCTTTCTTGAAGTTTAATGATCATTTTATTTAATTTTGTTGATCAATCATGTTTAGTCCTCTTTTACTATTTTTCCAACAAAGTTGCAGTGCATTTTCTAAATTGAAATTACTAAAATGATTCGAAACTCGACATATTAGGGAATTCGGCACTGTATTGGGTTCTTTGTTTCCCATCGTAAAGTTAATCTATTGTATTTTTTATTATAAAGTTTAAAAAGTTAGGACTTGTTTCTTCTTCCAACGAGAAACATCGGTATTTGGATGTTTTGCAAAGCAGATGAGCCGATTTTCTATCCAAGTTAGCATTGGCCGCCAGTGATAATGCTGATGGCTATTTTCTTCTTGTAAGCGAAGCGATGCATCGTCATTTTGAATTTTCGTTCAGAAAAAAAGTAGGGCGCCAGTTTGGCGACCAGCATTTTGTATTCGGCAAAATTTTTTTTATTGCCACTGCCTAGTGGCGACTACTAGTCTCGACCTTTAATGTAGACACACAGAGCAAGCACAAATACAGGGCTAGTAGTTAAACTGGAGTGCGCGCTAAAATTTTATTTTGTCTATTAACAGATTTACAGTTTCATATTTTTGCAGAATTCAAAAAAAAAAAAAAAAACTCACATTTTTTTAATCATTTCACATTATTTTTTTTTTTGGTTCATTTTGCACTTTTAAATAAAATGCAATTTAAAACATTTTTTAAAAAAGAATGAAAGCGAAATTCCAATCTGATTTTCCACACGGCGTACGGGCAAATTATTTTTGGGCCGTGGTATCCCGATCGGTAAGGCATCGGACGTTAAAAATGTCGTGGTCACAAAGTCCTTCAAGTGAAACGATACATCTGGGGGTGCTGGGCCAAGGGTTTGCTCGGCCCTTGGTCTGGTTCAAATAGAACAGAGCGCTCTTCAGGGTCTTATTCCGGTTAAACCACGAGTTGTGATAAGTATAGGGGACCCTGGAGTATGTGACGGGCAAAGACTCGAAATCAGTGCCTGTACGAGGAACGGGCGAAGCAGGGAAAGGGTTAATACAAATGCGGTTTCAACCACTACTTTTTGGCTAGCGCAACGGTTTAAAAACACCCAAAATTTTGTTAAATACGAGCTTAAACTTCACCATGTTGTGACGAGAAAGGTGCCAAACACAGATCCCTCCTGTTGTTTGACCACTACTTTCTTGTCATGTTGGAAAACACTTTCTACCTTCTGGATTAAAAAACACGCACTCTAGTAATGTATTTCATCTGTGAGCGATGTTTTATTGATGACGGTTCTAACGGCTATTTACTTTCAATAAAGATAATATTTATTTCACATAATATTTATTAAATTCAAAAAGTAAAACACCATCAACACAAAATTACTTTAAATTATTTTAACAGCATAAATATTCAAACAAAATTTTAAAGTTAAAACGTATGATACTTATTTTTACTGCATCACATTTACTTAATGCTAGGCTTTATGGATGAAAGTTAAATATTCGAAATCAATTTATTGAGAAATCAGTTTACACATCCCCATTGGTAGCAACATGACAAATGGTGCAGTTTTCATCGTATGAAGATTATTAGAAAATATATTTTTCGACAAACTGTAAATTACTAAATAGGTCCACATTAAGATTCAAAGCACGAACACCCCAGGGATCAAAATAGTTGTATCCTCTTTCTCCAAAAGCCCAACCTCGTCCATATTCTACAGGACGCTTGCCATGTTCATCTTGGCCCCCAAATCGTCGATTATACTGCGAACTATGGTCACCCCATGGCTCAAAATTTTCATAATTCATTCTTGGGTTCCATTGTCCATTTTCTGCATAATGAGGGTTGTATCCGTCCTGGCACCAAATCCTTAGTTCATCCTCCAAACCATCCCAAACTCCAAAGTTTTCACGAGTTTTAACTTTGAAATTGTAATTGTTCGAACACGGGGATGGTGGGAAGAATTTTCGATAGCCAAACTGATTGGGATAGCGTTTCGAGTACTGTTCTGGAACGTTTCTCGTTTTCTCCGTAACGCCTGCGCTCATGCTGATTCTTTCTGATTTAGAATTCCTGACTATTGTATTCGCATTTCCACCAGAGCTTCCTTTTTGGCCGATAAAAATTGTTCTTTCTTCTGCACTCTTTTTCTCTTCAGAGCCACCTATTTCATCCGTATCTCCTACTTTTTCGGAACAATTTCCTGATTTGCAATCACTATCTTCTGTTTCCTTGTTTTCGTCGGGGGTGTTGCTCTGTTCTTTGGAACTGCTTGTTTGACTCGTAACACTTTCCCTCTTTTCTGTTTTCCTGTCTTCGTCGGGAGTGTTGCTCTGTTCTTCGAAATCTCTTGTTTGACTCGCAACACCGTCCCACTCTTCTGTTTCCTTGTCTTCGTCAGGGGTGTTGCTTTGTTCTTTGGAATCGCTTGTTTGACTGGCAACACCGTCCCACTCGTCTGTTTCCTTGTTTTTGTCGGGGGTGTTACTCTGTTCTTCGGAATCGCTTGTTTGACTCGCATCATCTTCCATCTCTTCTGTTTCGATTTCTTCGTCCGGGTGACCATGAAAACGTAATATAACTTTTCTGGTGCAGTTTTCTGGTGTGCAATAGATCTCATAGTCATTTATATTCGCTACCTCCTCTGACGATATGACTTTTTCATTAATGATCTTATTTTCATTTTTACGCGTTTGTTTTCGAGAGCTGGATGTACCTTCACCAGATCTGTCACCTTGACCCATGGTGGCAGCACAGCAAAGCAGGAAAACAAGTAAAATTATCTGAAAAGCGAAACGAATATAGTTAATGTTTATCAGTATTGTCACAATGTATAAAAACTGCTGTATTTTCAACAGCAAATATTGCAATATTTTTCATCACATCAGGAGTAATCTTATGTGAAACCCCTTCGTAATGTAAAATCGGATTTTTTTTAAAATCAGATATGCCTAGTAGATGCCAATCGTGGTATACTGGGGTACCAAGTACAGGTATTTCGTTCCGTTTTTTAATTCCGTGGAACCAGTGTGTTCGGTAATAGCTACAAGTTATATGTACTATATGTACAGCGGTTTATCTAGCAAGGGTGTTACCCCCCCCCCCCACACACACACAAGCACAAAAATCCACCAACCGCAAAATAAATTAAGAAAGAAAGAAAGAAAGAAAATAAAGAAAAGAGAAAAAAAGTTCGCGAACACCCCTCCCCTCCCCCAAATGATACTACACTGTAAAAAATGAATGTTGTTTTTACAGTATCAAACAGCTAATTTTATGGTAATAAACTGTAAAAATTGCTAATTTTACAGTAATAAACTGCAGAATTGCTAATTTTACAATTTATTACAGTGCATTATACAGTTTTAAACTGGAAACTCTGCTGCCAGTATTATACTGTTGTCTTTACAGTATAATACAGCTAAATTTTACGGCAATAAACTGTAAATTTTCTAACTTTACAGTAAGAAACTGTAAAATTGCTGGTTTTACAGTTTATTACTGTGCAATGTACTATTTTCAATTGGAACCTCGGCGGCTCGTATTATGCTGCAAAAAAAGCAGTTCATTTTTTACAGTGTACAGAGTATGCTAAATTATGCATAATTTAAAATATTAGTTGAAATTTCAGAAACGATACATTTATATTTTTCAAAAATGTTAAATATATTTTGAGGGTCACCCTCCGAAGGGTATCTCGAAGTACAATCAACCCCCAGAGTGGGTTGCATAGATTATACGAGCTCTGGAAAAATTTGGCAGAAATTTCAGGAAGGAAATATTGGTATTTTTAAGATAGTAGTCTGGTAACTTATGCCTATTTTCATGACTTCTTTGGAGGGTGGTTTTTTATAGGAAAATAAAAATTAATTATCTTGAATATTAAGAGTGTTTTTATTTACATATTGAAAATTAAAAAAAAATTATTTAAAAAAAATTAATAGTTTATTACTATTATTATTGTCACTCGAAGTTGGAACTTCAAAAAAAAAAAAAAAAAAATGCACGTGGGTGGCCCGGGTGGCGGACTTTCAAAAAAAAGTCATTTTATTTTAGCGAAGAAAGGGTTGTAAAATAAAAAGTTAGGGGTGAAAAAAATTATCTTTAGTACCGACGAGAACGTGTGTAGAACAGCCTGTTAAAATTTGAAAGCAATCGGTTTAGTAGAAGAAAAGTTAGGACCCGGGCCGACCAGAAAAACAGTGTTTTGAGAAAAACGCGTTTAAAGTTCAACAACATACTCCGAGGTGCTCTAGGAAACTCGTTATAACTCCCGAAATATTTCGAATTTCTGTCTGAAATTTTCACAGTATATTCTCAAGACATTGTACTTTCAAATTAAGCAAAAATTTTTTTTTTCGATTTTCTGAACCCAAATTACCAGACTACTTACTACGTTAAAAGCTCTATGATACATTTTGAATGTCATCCACGGAAGGGTGTCCCCCGGCGCAAACGCCTACCCTCTCTTCCCCAAGCGATGCTACAAGATTTGATAGATTACAAATAACTTTAAATATTGTGCGAAATTTCAGAAAAACAATTACCGTAAAATGGGGTGAATCGGAACACTTTTCAGCTTTGATTGTAAAAAAAGCAGTTAAAAGATTTTTTAAAAATTTGATTTTCTGGGTAAAACTTCGGTCTTGCTTTACTTTTGATATTCCAAGCAAAGACAAAACATTTTGAACAGTTATTATTAAAATACTAGCTGCCAGGGCAGCTAGATTAGCTTCCTGCGGCATGTTGATGCATAACGTCCCCCCTCTCTAACTTTTACCTCATTCTGAAGTTATATTATTTGATATAATTTAATGTTCATTCGATTTCAAGACATACCACGCACGTAGCCCGGCGTTGCACGGGCACTTCGTGCCCTGAAAGTAGTGAGAAAAAAATTTAAAGAAACTACTCCCCGCCAAGGCGGCTCGCTTACAGGCGCTTCACGCCTTTACTTTTTTCCTATATAAAAAAAATCATTCGAATGAGATGCTTCGCGCCTTCAAGATGGTGAGGAAAGTTTCAGTAAGTTCAGCTCGCTCAAAGGAGAAAAAGCAGACATTGATACTCAGTTTTTAATATAAGTAGATGGCTCTTCAACAAATGAATGTTTCAAAATATTACAAGTAGCTAGCGATAAAAATACTACGTAAGTCGCCCGCTTATGAGTTTCGTGTTTGATTTAGTTAAGCCTTCATTCAAAATTCGCATTATCATTTTTATCACTGTTTCATGGCAACCACGTTTTGCAATGCAACAATGGCTTTCATATTTAATCATTTATTAGGCTTAATCGCTTTAAACTTGACTACTTATTAATTGATATCTTCGCTAATTAAAATCGTATAATTAAATAGATTGAAACTAATGAAGCTTGAAAAATTACCTATCTATCGGTACCTGGTTCGACTTTCAGTTCATTGGCGTTCAGGAGAAAGAAGCGTGACATAGAAAGATAGTTAGAAAGAAAGATAGTTAGAAAGAAAGATAGTTAGAAAGAAAGATAGTTAGAAAGAAAGATAGTTAGAAAGATACTCAGTTTTTAATATAAGTAGATACAGGAAATTATGGGTGTTCCGAATCACCCCGTTGATAGGGGTCAATCGGAACACGTTTTAAAATTTTATTTTTTTCCATTTAACCTGTAACAGGTCTCACAAACATGAGTAATATTGATGGGGGAGATTAAGAACAGATAATTACTGTCAAATAAAAGTAATATTTCAATACCAGTTAACGTTTATAATTTGTCAAAACTCAAAATAATTTTGAACTTATGAAAAATGAAAAGTAATTTTAAGAAATGCTTTTGAATTGAAATACAAAGATTTAACATGAATGAAAGTCACTCATGTCTTCGACAAATATGTACTTGTCCTTAAAACTAGCAATTGTGACTTGGCTTAAGTTTTTTCATAGCATCTTCTGGGATAAACTCTGCCTTTTCTTTAGTTTCTGGAAATCTCTGGGTTTCGGGGATTGTCCTGAAAGATTTTTTCGCTTATTCATCACTGTCTGTGTGCTGGCCTTTTGCTATATAAAGTCAATATGACTTTCCCCCTCGTATTTTAAGTAAAAAGAAGTCTCTTGGAGAAAAAATCTTTTGAAATCTGCAACTTTCTGTCATTGTAAGATCTAGTTGCTCACGAGAAGGGATAAACAGTAATAAATCCTTGTCCTCGTCTTGATTAGAAGAATTGGGGTTAGAATCTTGATTTTTCAAACAGTTTCCTTCAAATAAGTTTGAATTGGAACAACAGAACTAAGTGTTCCGATTCACCCCGCACAATTTTTTCCTATGACATTTTTCAGAATTCTTAATTTTTATGACACAATTTATAAAAAATGTAAATTCTATTGTGGTATTCTGTTGTTCAGATACATGTATAATTGAAACATACCACTCTTAGGTTTAAAATATAAGAAGGTTTGTTCCTGCATATGAAGTTTTGCAGTCTATGAAAATGTGATGTTTTCTAGCATTCCACGTGCAGTGCAGCCCTCCTTAGAAATCAGTAGCGTTGCCACATTGACAAAAATAATTTTTTCCTACTTCCTATGATCTTACCTTTCTAGAAAAAAAAATAATGGCGAAAAATACCCAATAGTATATTTATGAAGAATTTCTTTGTACGGTCGGGAAGTTTTGTTCCGATTGACCCCGCTGTTCATAGGAACACCCCATTTTACGGTATTTGTACTTTTCAAAAACGCTTTAAATACATTTCGGGTGCCACATCCTGGAAGGGTATCTCTCGGGGTTGACTGTAGCAAGGCTAATGAATAATAATAATCCCTAAAATATATCACGATTTAAATATTTATATTTTCCGAACTGTATTTCATAGTCCCGATTACAATTATATATTTTTTCCGTAAGTTAGCCATGTGCAGCCTTTGGCTTCTTTGAAAAATTTTTTATCACATCTCAGAAAAACTCCAGAAAGGTTGCCGACTTCTAACATATGCCATTGCTTATTGTAGAGCATTTAATGTAAAACAAATTAGCACAACCAGTAGCAAAGAGACGTGGTACATGCTTGCAGGTAGAACGTATATACTATGTATGTAGATAACATTCAAGGAGAGTCAATACCCTCTTTGGAATTTTGAAATTCTTTTACGACAATTTAAAAAACATTTTCGAATTACTGTTTAAACCTTGTGATGACGTAATAACCAATCGTAATTTTCTGAGGAAATGTGAAAGAACTATTTCGAATGGAATTTTGTCCTTTTCTTGAATTTATCGTTCTATTCTTTGAATTATTTCTTGAGAAGATCATGTTTAACGAGAAATTATGCTACTATATAATTTTCCGATTAGCGAATGTCCAGCAGTAATTCATAATGGGAGTAAAAAAAAAAATGCATCAGTTTTCTACCCCATCCATCTATAACTTCTCAAAATATTACAACCTGCGTACTAGAAAGGCAGTCAATCATTACGGTAGACAATTTAGAAAGCTTCAATTCATATGTGTCTGAATAATTACAGCAGCAAACTTTAGGAAAACATCCATTTTCCACCACTTTCATTTAGTTTTACGAAATTTTAAATTTTTTTTTGTAAGTTTTTGACGATCATTTCAATGCTTTTGTTCAAAAACTTATGTTTGCTCAAACGTTGTAGTCTATGCAAAAAAAAAATAATAAAATAAATACATAACCCAAGTAGCACACTTCGTTTTTTAAAGGTTGTAAAATGGTTATTAACGTTGTAACAACCGCTTGAAAACGTTTATAAAACGTTTAAAGATTATTTGTGCTACCTGGGTAAAGGGACGCATTTGAAAAACAATTTGAAAACACTTGTAATTGTAACAAGTTTGCAAAGCACTTGCAAACTTGATGAAAAATAATTGCTTTCTAGCGACACACAGAGCCTGATAATTGCACGGGCCAACTAGGCCTGGAACTGAGGCCTCATCTTCCTAAGGGGTCCCTATTTTTCTAAAAGCTGATGCACAGCATTAAAAAATCATATATATATATATATTTTAAATTTATGATTTATAAATTGAAAAATGAAAACAATTTCTTTTGATACTTAAACGGCAGTTTTTAATCCAGTCAGGCAGGTCAGATACATACTATTTTTTATTTCACTCAAAATTTTGCAGCCTTAAAAGGACAGAATATAGAATAGGGGCCTCCAAAGTACTGTCGGCCTTGGGCCTCACTTTTAGTTAGTTGGACCCTGGCGATACAAATCATAAATTAAGGGGCTTGGAAGATGAAAGGGTATCCCTAGCAGCATCATCTCATCGGCCGATGATCGGCCATTCATCGAAACCCGATGAAATTCTCATCGGCCGATCATCCAATATGTCTCATCGGCCAAGCAGAATCCGAGCAGCAAAATCCGATGAGAATACGATAAGATTTGGAGCAATTTACGAACAGAACAGTCCCGTGCCGAGGAATTACATCGGGAAACTTGATCGGAAGGATATCGTTTTCCGATGGAATATAGCTCATCTTATTTTCATCGGGAAAGTTGATCGGAAGGATATCGCTTTCCGATGAAAAGTAGCTCATCGAAAACCGTGCTCGGATACTGATCGGAACGATGTCATCGTGCGTTACAGGATCAGTTTACGAGGAGTTTGTTGATCGGCCGAGCAAAATCCGATGAGTTGATGCTACTTGGGTATGTAACAAAGGCCGAAGTTTTGAGTAATTAAAGTTCAAAGTTTTATTGTTGCAGCTTTTCTATTTTCCGGTTTTGTCGTTAAGTGAGCGTAGGAAGTTGGTCTGATAACATCAACTCTGATGTACCGAGCTTTATTTGCTTACCTGTATCCATTACTTACCTATGTTCAGTGGCGCAGCGAGAAATTTAATTTTCGAAATGAATAGTCGAAAAACGGGATTCCATGCATTTACATGAGTGTTCATACATATAATTTTCTTGCTTCATGGGGGTTTTATAACCCCCCTAACCTATCCCCTTGGCTACACCACTGCCTTTATCCAGACTGTATTTTCAAAGAATGTAGCATAGCCCTTTCATCCTTCAAACACGTATATTGTGATAGTAATACAGTCGTTCAAGGTAATTTTTAGTCGAAATTTGCACCACCTCAAACTTTTTAGTAAATTTAAATTTTAAAGACGGCTAGGAAGTTCAGCCCTAAATTCGCCTGGCAAAGTTAAGAAACAAGTTTTCTGTTCTTCATTTAACAAAAATAAGTTGTCAGTATTGCACACAATTTAATTGCATCATTTAATAATCTTTGTAATTTTGAAGTTGCAGACTCTTGATCTTCCTATATGTAGTACTAGCTACGTGGCCCGGCTTTGCACGGCCTAACTTAAAAACAAAAATTATGTCAAGTGACACGTGTCTAAAGAAGTCCCGCTTGTTTTCTAACTTAAACTTTCCCCACACGCAGAAAAGCTGAAAAAACATAACTTTTTGAATCGATTTGAGCCTTGAACGTTTAATACGAAATGTGGAAATGATATTAGCAATTCCAACTATCTGCCAGAGAGTTGAGTTGATACACTAAATACTCGATTGGATTGATGAAAGCCTTCGAAAATGGAGTTTTAAATTGAAATTACAAAGACAGGATCAGGTCTAAAATTGAGATAAAAAAATAACTACCCATCGGATTTTGTTGAAACTGGTCTCTAAACCTTCCCAGTACCAAAAGGAACAAACGGTGAAAATTTCAGTCAAATCTCCCAAGTAGTTTCTGAGATCTTAGGGAACACACACACACACATTTACCAACATTCATTTTTACTTCCTTTTACGTAGTAAAGGAAGTATTGTGATCGCGAAAAAAAAAATCACTCAAATTTGAGTCTAAATTTTGATTTTGCTCACCCCCGAATGAATGTTCAGTAGTTTTTTCGACCTGTCAGCACGTGCATATGTACCTACCAACATATATGCAGCCGAAAAATCCTTTTCAACCACCCCCGAGGGAATTACGACGAGTTTTCTCGTGACGTCTGTATGTACGTGTGTGCGTATGTATGTATGTGGGTCGCATAACTCAAAAACTACATGCCGTAGAAACTTCTAGCTTGGTATGTAGGCTCTGAGGATGGTCTAGTTGTACACCTCCCCTTGTGGTTGCATTTGAATGTTCCCAAGGGGGTTTTTTACCCCTTTTTTGGGGTAAATCAGTGTTAATTTCAATGCAGACTCAAGTGATATGAATTGGCGCGACCACTTGGCGATATGTCGCCAAACTTTTGGTCGCCAAGTGTTTGACGCCAACTTGGCGACATATCACCAAGTTGGCGACAAATTTGGCGAAAAAATTGTTTCTTGAATTTGGGTTCAACTTGGCGCTATTGACGATATTTTGCGAAAAATTCACTGAATGATATTAAAATCAGCAATATTTAGAAAATTAACCATTGTAAAATATTTTTTGCATTGTTTCGTGGCAGATGAGGGGAGTAAATATTTGAATTGTTACCTTGCTCACTCCAAGCACTTTTTTTAACACTTAAGGCAACTACTAAGAAATTTACACGTAAAAGGAAGTAGTGTGGGGTCCATACCAGATTTTTATATATATAGATTCTATAGAATCTTACAAAAACGACATAAGTACAAAAGAAGAGTTTTTATACATTTAGAAAATCTATTTTTCTGCTTAAAAGGACACTTTTATAAAATTTATTTAGCATCCTATTTCCTGCTCAAAGCATCCCTACTTAGCATCCCTACTCAAAGTGACCCTAAATGGCGGGAAAACTTAAAACTAGGCTCACAATTCATTTTAAATGCGTTTACTAATTATTATTTCTTAATTTTGGTTAACTTCACGCTACTTTCGAAGTGTTTTCTTGTGTTTTATAGCCAAAATTAGAATAAAACTAAACCAAAAATTAAAAAGAGAAATTGTGGCTCTAAGTTAGCCTGAACGACTGCACCCAAAATAAACATTAGAAATAGAACAATAGTAGCACATAAAAATGACTCAACAACAGCTTATGCTAAGCATTTTTTTAAAAACCTACACACGAAACTAAAATA
>JAXGGA010019302.1:5000-20337 GCA_038373865.1 Uloborus plumipes
TGTTTTGTGCTAGTCTTTTGATTGTTTTTGTATTTTTGCAAAGCACGCAATTATAGGAAACTGTCTGTAATCACTTATGCCAGCTTTTTAGTAAGAGAACTTTGGAATGTTTTAATTTCATTATCATAGTTCTATAGGTAATCGGTAACGCACAATCGAAACGTTTTGTTTGTTTGTTTCAAACGGAGTTGCGTTTGGCTACTCACCATATGCGGAAACTTTCATGTGGCACCACTATCGGCGGAACGCCATTGCCACGTGAATTTTGACTCCCATTTTCCCCACTAGCTGAAGCACCCGTGCTCTATTTAATGTAAAACTGCACTAGGAATTTCATTTTGCCAAGATATATTCCAAACGAGCAATCGAAGGCTCTTTTACATGCCGCAAAATCTTTGACATGGACGCTCAAAAAAGGAACACATAGAAAGTCAGTCTAAATTTTATAATAAGTTACTTTTCGTAATGAAGTATGCAACAAAAACAGGAAACACGTATATTTTTCCACAAATGTTGTAAAAAAGTAATTATACACTGCTCGACATTGAAAATGCAACACCAAGAAGGAGTGGTCAGAAATGCATGCAAATTTTACCGTAGACGCACGTCACTGAGTTATGCAAATGATATGAAATGCGCAGCTCTCCGACGCACGTGAAGTAAAATATAAGAGAATGAAGTTGAAAAGTGGGCTATGTTCATGTTGGTTTTTCTGCCAGACTAATTATCGGAGAAATTTGGTTTTTGTCTCGAAGGATACGTGTGATAGGAGGAAATGCCACGCCGTCCTCAACGAAGACACTTCCAGCATATAGACGACTTTACAAGGGGTATGGTGATCGGACTGAGAAGGGGAGGTTGGTCCATACGTCAAATTGCAGCTGATACCCACATGGATGCAAGCACTGTGCATCGGCTGTGTCGGAGATGGTTGGAAAGAGGAAATGTAGCCACATTGAGGGGTGCAGGTGCAGCCAGAGTGACGTCAGACCGCTTGGATCGACGGATTCACCGACAAGCTGTGGCGGACCCGCAAGTCACTTGTACGTCGATTCTGCAGCACGTGCAAGGTACCCTGGATGTTCCTGTGTCGACCAGAACCATTTCCCGTCGACTGGTTGCACGTGGCCTGCAATCACGGCGCCCGCTAAGAAGACTGCCATTGACCTCACAGCACAGACTCCAACGTTTGGAATGGTGCCGGACCAGAGCGACGTGGATGGCAGAATGGCAAACCGTAGTGTTCTCAGATGAATCCCGCTTCTGTTTGTCCAGCGATAGTCATCGCATACGTGTGTGGCGTCGACGTGGAGAAAGATCGAATCCGGCAGTAACTGTGGAACGCCCCACAGCGCGACAACGTGGCATAATGGTTTGGGGCGCTATTGCATACAATTCCGTATCACCTCTAGTTCGTATTCGGGGCACTATGACGGCCCAACGATATGTAGATAATGTACTGCGGCCGGTGGTAATCCCCTACCTTCAGGGTCTGCCAAATGCAATTTTTCAACGGGATAACACCCGGCCTCACAGTGCTCGAATCAGCCAACATGCTCTACAAGATGTACAGATGCTTTCCTGGCCACCATACTCTTCTGACTTGTCACCAATCGAACATGTGTGGGACGTGATTGGACGCCGTTTGCAGAACCTGTCACTGCCTTGTTCAGAGGACGAACTGAGGCAAATGGTTGAAAGGGAATGGAGTGCCATCCCTCAGGACACCATCCGCAGGCTTATTGACCCCGTGCCTAGACGTGTTTCTTCGTGCATTGCTGTCCGCGGTGGTCCTACTTCTTACTGAGCCGACGCCGTCCTCGCTCTAAATTTTGCTTATTTATTTTGAAATAAATATCACTTATTGTTCCATGCTGTCTCTGTCTTCTTACCAAATTTCATTAATTTCTGACCACTCCTTCTTGGTGTTGCATTTTCAATGTCGAGCAGTGTATTAATACATAGAAAACATGTTTAATGCTTCTCTTTATAAGAAAAACCTATTTCCCAATAGATAATAATTTCAAATTACAAAAAATCACTTTGAAAATAGAAGCGTAGAATAAACCAGAAAAAAAAAAAAAAAATAGTTACATTCATCGTATTTCTGTAATGTGAAATCGGAAACTGTTTTCCCAAGACTGTTTTGCAAGAAATATTTCGAAATAATAAAGTTTCTAGAAAGGCATTTTCAGTATTTATATGGGAAAAATAACAACCTATAACATGAATTTCAAGCTGAGAGTTTTTCAAGATTTAATATCTGCGTTGCACAAAGGGCAGCGTTTTCTAGAGCGTAACCAAACATGCTCTCTTTTAAAGTGCTTTCAGTTGAACAAATTGCAGGCGTAAAATACATGAAAAATCTTTAGTAAAGATGTGCGACTATTCTTTTTTTTTTCAATATTTGCTTCAGTAAACTATAATGCAGGGAACTTAGTTATAGTAAAAGACATGATGCAATGCTAAAGCTGCAAGAAATTTTGTACCCTCAAATATTTGATTTAAAACTAACCATCATTATAATTATATGTTTATGTATACTTACGTTCCTTTGCTTGTTTACACATACATGTGAATGAGTTCAGATAGACATTATTGAGAAACGTGTAATGTTTTATGTATTGCTTTGAAAACTATATTACTATATTTTTGTGACACAAGATTTTACGAACTATAGGAATTGTATACATAATGTATTAATATCTCTTACCTAAAATATCTTCTTCTTCTTCTTTCAAATCCCCGGGATCTAGCAGAGCTAGATCAAGTCCAACAAATCATTCACCTTCAAAAAGTCAATGACAAGACCCGGTCTATCTCTTAAGTCTTCCGTGGACAGACCCAGGCAGGATAAAATGTGGTCTGGAGAAGCCTGCCCAGTGAAGCAATTTTTACACAAATCATATTCTTTAACTCCAGTGGAGTACCTGAGGGACTTGGTGTGTCCACTGCGGAGTCTTGAGATGGCTGTTTGGTACTGCCTGTTGAAATTGATTGCTAGACAGCCTCCTGGGCGATCGCTCTTGTACCAACGATGGCTCGGAGGATTAATCCAGATGTTCTTGATCCTGAGCTTGGTCATTGAGACGATCTCTGGAGAAGTAAGAGGCCCAGAGGTTGCCGTGACCTAAAATATAATACAATTTGTTTAAACCTATGTTCAAATATAAAGGGTGTTTACAGTTAAGCTGACAGTAGTCATAGCTTCACTTCAACAGTGAGAAATTGAGCACAATGATGCATTTTTGTTGTGGAGATCACAAGTAACACAGTCTTGAAAAAAAATCTTGAATCATCCTTATTCATCCTTAAATTATGTCCTTAACTGAAAACCAGTTTCATGAGCCCTTTCCAAATAACATTAACATAATTATTTACAAAGAAAAATATCATTAGCAAAATATGCATTGCATTTATTTAATAAAATATTTTGTAACACATTTGTTTAAACTGTGATTCCCTTGCTTTCTGAACTTTACTATTCCTGAAGTGCGATAATGCCTTACACATCAGACTTACACAAAACAGCACTTGTTCCTTAAAGCAACGAATAAGGGAAAAACGAAGAAAAAATTCTGTTAAAAATGATAAATGACCTAACTTGCCACCAATTCAATTAAGTAAAGTCTTCAGGAGAAAGATGTATGATCTCTCGGTGAACAAACTTCTTAGTTACCAGACAATTAGTTGTAAGTACAATACTTTTGTTTTTTTTTTCTTTTTTCAAACTAAAAGAAAAAAATAAATAAATATATAAAAAGCAAACTTAATTGTAAAACTTATAACTTATTTCAGTAATGACAACATTCGGGAGTAGTTCGAAAATCCATAAGCATTTCTTACTAAAATTTTTTGTATCGAATCTAAATTCAGACTGCTTCATAAAGCCCTCAAATACGAACGAAAACATATTTATACTGATGATGAATGTACTTCTTTACCATATACTGAAACATTTTCATGCTGCTAATAAAAGAAATGATACTAATGGCAATTTTAGGCCAGATCATTACAACAAATCTTCAGTCACATATTTATATCCAAAGAAACTCATTTCTCATTTCTCTCGAACTTTTTCTATATTTGTCATTTGTTGGATTAATGTTTCCTTTTTTTTTCTTTTTTGCTTTCAATATTCTTCAAAGACGATTGATTCCAAATGCTTACATATATTTTTTTTCTTTTTGCGAATATAATAATATAGATAATTTTTTAACTTAGTGTCAAATAAAAACAGTAATTTACTGAACACTAAAGAGATGAATAGAACAATAAATACATCACATTTACAAGACGTTCAATTTCTCCACAGTAAATAATTTGAAAACATTTCGACTTCGTAGAAACAGAAAAAGCGTCAGATTTCTCTGACCACTAGACAAGGATACCGGCAACAGATGATTTATTAATCCAATTTAAATAAATGTACTATAATTGTTAATTTGTTTTCAGTGTTTTAATTTAAAAATGAATTTATATTGTAAAATGCAGTCTTATAAAATGTACTTTGCATGGCATGTATACATCTAAAATCAGAAAATACTGGCAAGAAAATTCAGACGTACAGTTGTTAGGCTTCAACAACCGCTGAGTTGCCATTCGATTGGAGCTTATATTTCTTAAACAAGTTTTTCAAAACTTCGAACTGATAGGTTATTTTAAGGTACTAAGTGATCAATAAATAAGGTTAAAATCTTCTGCAAGTCTGTAGAATTTTCTAAAGTGGAAGTCAAAACTCTATGTAAGTCAATGGCACTAGCTGTATATATTTTTAAACATATACGGTTGTTTTTTCAATAGTGGGAGGGAGGTTTTTGAACTGAGTCTGATATTTTTCTCATACTTTTAATGGGAAGGAAAAAATTTCAAATTTGAGCAGGTCATAAATATTTTAATATTTTTTTTAGTAACTCCTATGCATTTTTTTAAAGATGAATACCCCACAAAAATATAGTGACTTTAAACTTAAACTATAATTTTACTTTTAACGGTATATGTAATGTTTGAAAATTTTTTAGGGCATAAATCTTTAAATATTGTGTCTGTAATAGTTTCTGAAATAAAGAGGTATAAGTCCTAATATTTGAGCATACACATATAAGTTTCTTATAAAAAAATGTTTAATAAGTATTTGAAAATAACATTAAATTAAAATAACTTAATGGGCAATTATTTGAAAATTCTCAGCACATTTTATTAAAGTAGAGTTAAAAGCAAGGGAATGTGAAAAAAGTATTTCTGGTGCAAGCTAAGAACATATTTTTTTGAGTAATGATGTAAAAATAAAAATGTTGTTGAATTAGAGATGCTAGAAATAAAATATTATTTATTGCTTAACGATAATAAATAAATATTACTTTACCTCAATATTTTAAATTTCTACCAGTCGGTAGAAATTTATTTTATGGGTGAGTATATAGTTTGCTGACTTACCCCATTTTCTGCATGTAAAGTTTCTAAATTACTTTTGAACTGATTTAAAACTACGCATATTCTGAAAAATATATTTTGAGTAATGCACTAAGGTTTTTTATACGCTTTTCAATCAAAAGTTTAAGTTTGTTCAAGTTAAAAAATTATTTAGGATTTATTATTTTGAAATGTATTCATCTTAATGTAGTGCTAAATGATTAAAGAGTTGAAGTGAAAATTTAATTCTACCATTTTATTAATTGTTCATAAATACTGATACACCACTTATCGGTCACTCCTTTCAGGAACGTCATATCTCAAAACATGTGATTTCTCAGGAGATCAGTTTTAAAGTTTTATGTAAAATCACTCTTAGAACTTTTTATCATGCATGAGGTTACTTTCATTAAAATGTTGTTTTCTCTTCGTTTTAAGATAATTAAGTGTACAAATGCCTTCTACCGGGTTTGGCGATAGAAACTGATCCATATTCTCCATAGCACCGGGATCACAGGCAATGCGCTAATTTGGATTAATGACTTTCTAAGGGGTAGACAATATCTGTAAGATTCCATGATGTGGTTTCTAAAGCATATGCGATGAGGGCAGGAGTCCCTCAGGGCTCAGTCTTGAGTCCTCTCCTCTTCTTGATCTAGATGAACACCATACACTCCACTATAAATTCTGACATAAAAATAGCATGCTATGATATCGCAATCTGGCACTCTCACAAAGACATTAATAAGTCTGAGAAAACGCTAAACACAACGCTGGAAGGTATAGCTTCATGGGCAGATGCCCTAAAACTCACTATCAACACTGATAAAACAATTTATTGTATCTTCTCTACGGATAGACGATACAGAGGCCACTTCAGCTTAAATATCAGATTCAAAGGCCAAAAAATCAAAAAATCTGATACTCCTACTTACCTTGGTATTACCCTAGACCCAGAACTTCGCTTTACAAAGCACGTAGAACTTACTGCAAATAGAGCTCTTGGAAGATTAAACATCCTCAGGAAACTTTGTGGAACTACTTGGGGCTCTAGATCTCAGACCCTGAGAAACACATACTGCACCATCATCAGACCCATTCTCGAGTATGCTACTCCAATCTGGGCTCCTGCTTCAACTATTACGAAACAACAATTAGATTCTGTGCAACATAGAGCCTCAAAAATTATAATAGGTGCCGTCACCTCAACTCAATGAAAAAGTGGAACAAGAGAGTGGTCTTCCACCATTGGAAAGAAGACGTAATCTCGCCACTGTCAAGTTCACAAATAGACTCCACAGCAACAACAAAGACCATATATCGAGCAGAGTTTTTTATAATTGGAAAACCTCAACAAGGCTCAAAAGTTCATCAACCCTTCAGTTAGATAGAGACATTAGAAGACAGATCCATCTGGAGCATTCATCCCTTGATTTCCTACAGGAACCTCTTTTCCAAATAAACCACCACCGAACACGACCATTCATTTAAACTTGCTTAAACCATGTTCGAAAAAAGAAGATCCTATCCTACTAAAACAAAAGGGCCTTGAAACAATAGAGAAGCTTTCGCAAGAGAACCTTGCTACTGCCTATACTGATGGTTCTTCAGATAAATCCCTCAATAGAGGAGGAGCAGGCATCCTCTTTACTCTTCCAAGCGGTGAAAAATTCAACCTTAAAGTTAATGCAGGCTTTATTTCCTCTAATTTCACCAGCGAACTCGTGGCGATCAAGGAAGCTATAACTCATTTCCTAAATAATTCTCAAGCTATGGATCTAGCTGAGGGACTGGTTGTCTTCTCGGACTCTAAATCAGCCCTAGAGGCCATCCAGAATGGAGAAACTAACATCACCACCACTATAAACAACTTGCTCGATTAGATGCACCGCAAAGGTAAATCTTGCGTGTTGCAGTGGATACCCGCACATGTGGGTATCGAGGGAAATGAGTGCACGGACGCCCTGGCCAAAGAGGCACGTAGTCTTGACCAACCTCTCTCCACCATCACACTTGCAGATGCGAATGCAGTGGCAAGATGCAGAATTTTAAACCAGGCCTTAAAGAAACCACTGATAACCGACTTCGACGTTTCTAGAAATATTACGACCACAATCGCCCGTCTCAGAACAGAACATTATAAAGGAATGAAAATGCTTCCTGACGGGACAAGGACTTATCCTTGCTGCAGGAACTGCCCAGAGACCCAACTCACACCAAGACACATCTCCGAATGCCCAAGCATTACTGCAGCGATCTTGAAACTCGGTTTGCTACCAGATAGAGATCTCCTGCAAGAGACCCTCTACAGTTCTGAGGCACCGAAGTTAGCGGCTACGGTCCTTCGGACCTTCGACAATATTTAGCACAATCCGTAGACACGACATCATCATCATCATCATCAAGTGTACAAATAATAATTAGTTTGAACAAAGGTGAAAACATCGCCTTTACTTTGATAAACATATTTTTACCGCCCAAAATTAATGATTACAAAACACTTCCGTTTCGGCATCTTCCATATACATTTGGGAAAGATGCCGTATATGAGTTCTTTGATCCAACTACTGAATTCAATGGATTTCATTGAATAATTTTTTCCATCAGTATATATAAAGCACGACTCCCTCCTAGAAATGTCGGTGGGAAACACAACAAGAAGTATTCGCAATTACATGCGTTCACATTTACTCACATTTTTCCACAAAACAGACAGGTTAGGTTCTTGTTACGCATATTTTCCTGCAGTCAGTTCAACAAGGTAAAAATGTTTATTATGTTAAGTGTGAAAGATTTGCAAGTAGGTTAATTTAAAAATTGAAGTATAATAGCAAGATGAGTGAAAGCTTCCCATTCTTCAGAATATGAACTCGTGTTCCTACTTTTCAGAGCGTATGGCAAAACGTTTTGCTTGATAAAATATCTTGTTACATGGAAAATATTTTTTATTTTGTCCTTCAGAACTGAGTAGATTACAGTCTCAAAATATGCATCAAAACTATTTACAAAATAAATTATTAACTTAAAAGTAAGCGATCTTTTTGCCCTACTCGCTAGAGCAAAAAAAAAAAAAAAAAAAAACGCACTGCTAATTTCACTCTTTTCTTAGTATTAGAGTTCAATGGATTCAGCTCACTCAAACATTTAAATTGTTTGATTGTCCCAGACATTTTCATCAAATCAAGGAAATAAACTTCCTTTGTCATTCCCTTCCATAGCTGTGTTTATTCAACTTCCTTTCTATACATCTTTAACTGCTAACGATTTGTAAATAATAACTCAACAACATGTCACTAAGTACTAAGATATCATTTGCAGTAAAAATGTTTAATATCCAATAAACACTTAAAATCAGGATTCCTTGTGAGCACTTGCGGGAAAACGAATCTTCACAAAATATCTGCCCTACTTCCGTGCCATCGATTTCCGTACCCCCATCAGTTTCCTAACAAGTTTCTAGATAAATGAAATCGATGTAAGTACTTTAATGTTGGACCTTCTGATCGATTCCCAAAGCAATGGATATCCATCTTTTATGCCATGTCAACATTAATATTTAATGATACTGACTAGCAAAATATCTATATCAGAGGATTTTTTTTTGACTCGAATTTATAACATTGCTCTTTCAGTATCTGCATACTCAGTATTTTTTATATGCTTTACAATGATAAGAGGTTCATTTATTAACAAATGTTCTGAAATTCACGTATTGTGAACTACACATATCAATGTACCTTTACAAATTACTAATTATCCCAATATTTCAGAAATTTTGAATACTTGATAACTATTAAGTTTTTAATTATACTTCGGCCATTTAAGTGAATTAAGTGTCTATTAATTTATAACTTATTTACGTTAAAGAAGCTGTGGTTCTTTCACGCATTTTGGAATTGAATGACTAATACTATTTTTCTTGAAGCTGCTTTGAACCTAAGCAACTGAATCTGAACAGAAAGCTCCTCCAGAAGTAAACGAACCTACTTCCTGGTATACCCACATCGGTTTTTATAATTCAACTACTGCCCTCTCTCAAGTTTTTTGTGTCAGAAACTATTGTTTCAATGGTTCCTGTTAATAGTTTGAGCTATTTTAATTTAGAAAACAAAAGTATGTTTCTTTCATTTAAAAAGAAAACTAAGTCAAAAGTAATATAAAAATCATCATTTCAACGATTTACGTGTTACATGTTGGTAAATTTTAACTTGTTTTTTGCAGTGGAATCTTTTTCATTAAACGTATTTTTGTTATTTTTTCAAAAGTAAAAGTGTAGAAAAAATGCGTTTGCCTCTTTCAACAAAAGTTAATCCCTTAGTGATGAGTCAAATTTGAATAGTTTGGTGGGAAGTAAGTAAACAAATAAAAAATAGAAATAATAATATTTTTATTTTTAATTTTTTACTCCAGACCATGAGCCTTGCAACCCCTGATCCGTATTTAAAGTGCATCAGCCAACATTAGTGCATACGGTGAATCTTTGACCGGCTAGTATTGAATGCAGGACCCATCTGTTACGCATCTGATACCTTATCGAACGGGCCACCATGGACAATTGAATATACATGCGAATGTCACTATCCCTCACAATTGATGCATATATTTGCATGAGAGTAAAAACATTACTTTCCATTTAAAAATAGGGAACCTTCAGGAACTATAACTATCAATTTTAAGCAACTTTAAGCTCAAAGATGATTTGCAAAATAGATTGCATAACCATTGTCAGTCTCTGACCTTCTAAATAATACTATTTTCGCGCATGTTTTGAGCCCCCAAACGTCACAAATATTTTCCAGTTAGTCTCCGGGATTTCCACCAATCTCCCGGATTCTCTGGTTTCCGGCAGTTTTCTCTGAAAACACATTGGTGACGAGTTTACTGAATTGCTTCAAGGCATCTCACTGTTGGGCTTTATACATGGTGACTTATTTCCTAATTCGGTTCATATTCTAAACCTTTTTTTTTTTTGAAACGAAAACATTTAGGGCCCAGGCTCCACATTGACGTAAAGCAGAAACATAAAATGGATTACATGGTCGTTCCTATGGAAAGTACCCGGATTTTCGGTTTCTGCCTTCGGTTTCGGTCGCATTTTCTGCTGATGTGGAGCAGGGCCTTTACACTGAAAAAAAATTTAAGTATACTAATGTATTTTTCCTTTACTTTACATTGTTTTTAATATTTAGTTTTGTCATTAATTTAAATATATTTTCTGTCTGTAAAAACCGCGCCTAGCACTCGCGAACCATTCCACTTAAAAAAGGGGAATGGGTTGTGAGTGGGAACTTTGCAAAGTTTTCAATTCAACACTTACATTTGCTATCTTTCTGACACATCCAAGTGAACTATGTATATGAAATTAGCATCGTTCTACATTGTTTGATACGGGGCAAAATGCTTCTTATTATTCTGCGCCTTCTTGTTATTTGACCTATTAAACCTTTTTTGGTGAGACCTGACACAAGCGTAAATGCGCAGAAGGTTTTACCTAAGAAAATCAAACAGTAAAAAAAAAAAAAAAAAACACATGCTATTATTCAGAGTAACTTTAATCCAACCCTCTTAAAGAAAAACCGAATTCCGGTAAAAACCAGTGAAGTATTTCCCTAAAAGTGGTAGAACATTTAATCATATTTGAGTACACACACACGTACATTCGTTTCTACAACTGTTCGCAGCCAAATGTAGCGTGCTGAATCTGAAGTTAATTTCTGGCTTCATGTTCCCCAAACATTAATTTAAGTTCCTTGCGGAACATCTTTAAAGTTTTATCACTTTTATTTAAAAATGTTCTCCTTTCAAAAATGATTCATTGAGACTAATTAAGTTGATTTTTACCTTTGCGTGCTTGTTTCACTTAGGAATTTTATTCAGCTGCAGAAAAGGAAGCTCTTACGAACTATCTTTTAACTAAAACAATTAAAGAAATTATTTCAAAGATTCAGATGGCTATTTTCTTGGTTTTGGTGAAATGAGTTGCAATTAATATTTCTCCGGAAAATTTTCTGTGCGTTTCCTTGCTCCCTTTGTTCACGTTTTATCCGAAAACTTTTATTTCAGCATGGAACTGTGGAAGCCAGAAAATCACTTTTTCAGTGTAAAATAAGTGAGCTTACGGATAGAAAGACACCCGACCAAAGAATTTCTGCAATATTTTGCAAACTTTTGCAGTTATTAGTCGCTAAGTTACTTTTTACATTTTATCAGAAAAATATTTAAATTCGGGATACATTGTTATTCGTGAGAAGCATAAAACTAATTAAAGGACGCATTCAGTGTGGTGATTGTGTCTAAGAGTTACAAATGAAATATAGTTTGGACAATAATCTATAGTTTTGTGGACACACACACACCCTTATATTTTTAGATAATTTAGAGTTGTTTTATCATATACCTATATTTTTAGAAACTTTTTTATGTAAGTAATTAAAACAATAAAAGCATTTATGACGGTATTTTTTGAATTTGTTAAATACACATAAAATTTAGCTTTGAAATGTATTAATTGAGCTAGAAATGCATTAAAAAATGTAAACAATAAGTGAAGCTTTTTTTCATTAAACTTACTACTTAAAAAATACACCATGACATTATTACATGTATTACATTACCAGCTCGGTTATTCCGTTCAGAGACTGCAGTTTCGTCCTTATTATGACATTTCAGTCTGAAATAGAAATTTACCGAGCTATAAGCAGTTATCATTTGATGGAAGCTTAGGTTGCCCAAAAACTGGTAACTATTGCAAAATTTGCTCATCAATAAGAGACCGCAGCAAAGGTACGATACCAACTGTAAATTCAAAGTGGAGCTTACAGAATTAAGCAGTAAGTTACTGCTCCTAAGCCAGGGCTGTCAGACATACATGCGATACACAGTCAGGTCTGTTATACCTTCCAGAGACTGCAGTTTTGTCCTTATTATGGACTCATCAGTCTGGAATGGGAAGTAACCAAGCTGGACGAAGATATATTCTGATAAAAGCAAAATTGGCCCTGGCTTAGTGGCCGCATCTAAGTATTATTAGTTTGTGGTTGTTTCCTTTAAAAAAATATATATCCACAAATAAATCTAGTATAAAGTAATCGCAAAAGACGTGCGTAAAAAATGTATACTTTTTATAATGTAAAAAAAATAGTTGCCTTATTTGAGCCACTTTTTATAATTACAGTTGAGCCCGCTTATTAGAATATCGGTTAAAAGAATATCCCGTTTAATATAATACCTTTCCAATGCACCAAACTGCTGTAATGCATTATTTTAATCCCGGATAATAGAATATACCGCTTATTAGGATATATTTTCGTAGCAAAATGGCTATTCCAGTAAGCGGGTTTGACTGTATGTTTTTAAAAAAATTATTAATTTTTTAATCATGCTTTACTAAAACTAAGTTAGTTTACTAAGGTCGTTGCTTTTCTTCTCAAAACACAAAAATTATGTTTCGAAACATATATCATGTACCACGAAGTAACTGTGGATTCATTTATAGCAAGTATTTGTTTTTTTCTTTCCCTGAAACCTAGAGTTCAGGATTTTTAATTAACTTTGCACGCAAAAGCAAGAAATGGAATGATGTAAAGCAATAACAAATAACTTTCGTGCCATAATGCTAACAAAGGGATACATTTTAGACGCGTATCATTTATAAATGTTTCGTTTAAACGTTTAATAACTTTTAAAGTTATTTATACGTCTTTATATGGTCACGCAAGTAAGGAGAGATCATGAAAAGAATCGCTTTAATAAGGTTTTGGCAGAGCCACCATAGGTATAAGTAAAATTGTGCTTAGGTTTTCTTCTCAAATTTAAATCTTTTTTTGTTCTTTTCAAAGAAGTGAATTTTTGGTACCTGTAACATTCTTTTGAAATATTCTAACAGATCGCATTGACTTGCGCATTGTAATACGTTTTTATTGCTCTTTGCTGCTTTGATTAAGATGAATTAAAATTTAAATGTTTTTTTTCTGAGTTCTGTCACACGCCAGGTTTTCTAATTTGAAGAAAAAATAATGCTCATATTAAATCGTACAAATGGGAAAGCAGTATCCTTTGCTACGCGAAATGGGTATTTCAGTAATAATGTTTTAATCCCGACTGAAACAATTAAGTGGTGCTATATTTTTTTTGGAAAAGTTTAAAACTTGTTACTTAATTAGATTCAATATAAGCGAAATCCTTTGTATCCGATTAATCCCTATTTTTTATGTAAAAATAATATTTATGTTTTCACAACATTATTATCAAATTTTAAATGTTTCTGTAAAAAAAATAAGTAAAGTAAAAAATAAGAAAAAAAATCAACCAAGCATTTAATTTTCGTTCTAAGAAATTATTTTTAGCTATTTATATAGCTCCATGAACGAAGGCAGTGGTTTTGAAAGCATATTTGTAGCAAATATACTACTTTCACAATACTCCCTGGGAATATAAAACTTCGCTTGAATACTTTTATGTGAGGAAATCAGTAGAGTCTGAAATTTCGAAACTTTCTCAGTTCTGCATAAAACGTTGAAGGAAGAGTTAAAAATGTGAGAGCTTACGACATAAAAGGATGCAAAGCATATATTAATTTTGCATCAAGTAACTCAAGTGTCAATACGTTTTGTTTATTTCTTCAAGTAATATTTTACACGAATATGTTTTACTTAAAAAACTGCTTTATATAAACTGTAAATTTTAATCAGCTTGTCCTCCTGAACGAAATAAATGTAACAGGTAAATAAACTGTTTTTGATTGATCAGTGGAAAAATAGTTAAATGCCAAGATGAAGAAACTGTTCACCTTTTTCTTTTCTAAAATAAATATTGGTGTAATACATATGCAATGCCGCTTAGAACAACACATATTTTAATAAGAGGACTAAAAAAGGATTTTAAAATTCATCATTTGATACAGCTTTGAGTCACGTGGTACAAATAAAAAATATAAGACTTCTATTAAAGCTCTAGCAAAGCTTGTAAAATTTAATCATTTAAATTACATATTTATGACATAAAAAAGAAAATTTAATTTATTTTAGGGTGGCAATACTTAGAATCTTATAACAAACATTTACCATGGTCATACGCATGTAAGCCACTTTATTTTGAAGAATTGTAAATTCATAAACTTATTAAAACAACAGTTAAAAATGTTAAACGTTCAACATTAAAAATCCGCACGTGCCTTTCTGGCAGTGACTAGACAATCTCCTCTCTCCGTCTCCTTATCTTATCCTTCTTGACCTTCAAGCCCGTCACTCTCTTCAATTCTTTTCACTTTGTTCACTAATTAGCATACAATTTCAGGTCGCCACATTTATTATGCTAATGATGTATTTTAAACTGGTAAAATATACCGGCACTTCATTCTCACAGAAAAACGACCTTAAATTCACAAAGCCTACGGGAAAAATAACTACAGTCATAGAAAAAAAAAAAAAAAAAAAAAACGAAACACTCGCTCTTATTCGAAGACTATTAACACTAGAGACACGTGTTGTGATATGCATCACATTGCATCACATTAATCCCTTACAACTGCACCCACTCATCGTTCCCATGAGAGACAGCCCAGAAAGCAAGCGTGAGCCCCGGGGAATGCGGGAATGCAGCGTCTACAAAAATGCGGATGATGCAACATTTTGCAACACTTTTCACATAGAATAAATGCAAATGAAGCAACGAACTTTTTCAACCGCTCTAACGGAAACTAACTAAGGCACGGAAACTAACTAAGGCACGTGCTGGCGAGCCCGCTGACGAATAGGGAAAGCGGAGGTCAAGGACTAGGCTTTATGGGAAGGAATTCGGCGCGGTCTCCCAGGAAGTTTTGTGTGGCCTGTGGATTCCTGCTTTTTCTCTGTCGTCGAAGGCCAGCAACAGTTTTTGGGAACCAGGGCTCTCTCACTCGGGTGTGGAACTGCCACGATGAAGGAAA
>JAXGGA010019303.1:0-12500 GCA_038373865.1 Uloborus plumipes
AGGGTGTCCACTCCAATCGTGGACCAATAGCTAATTTCTAAACCGTTAGAGATAAGCATAGAGTTTATTTAGCAAAAAATCTCCAAATTACGAAAGGAATTTTGGGTCTATTCAATGTTTTTCAAAAAATCAAATTTTGAAAGAGTTACGAAATTTAAATTTTTATACAGCCCCCCAGTCCTATCAATCATATTTAGTAAAACATTCTTGACACTGTAACGTTTAAAACTAAAAAAAAATCACTCTTCTACCACAAAAATTGACCGAGTTATGGCGTTTTGAAAAATCAAGATTTTGCATTATTTCATGACGTCATCGAGCGATCGCTTAAGGGACCGTATGCGAAATCCTTCAAAATCTTGATTTTCAAAACGTCATAACTCGGTCAATTTTTGTCGTAGAAGAGTGATTTTTTTTTAGTTTTAAACGTTACAGTGTCAAGAATGTTTTACTAAATATGATTGATAGGACTGGGGGGCTGTATAAAAATTTAAATTTCGTAACTCTTTCAAAATTTGATTTTTTGAAAAACATTGAATAGACCCAAAATTCCTTTCATAATTTGGAGATTTTTTCCTAAATAAACTATATGCGTATCTCTAACGGTTTAGAAATTAGCTATTGGTCCACGATTGGAGTGGACACCCTGTATATATGTATATAAATATGTATATATATATATGTATATATATATATTATATATATATATATATTATATATATATATATATATATATATATATATATATATATATATATATATATTATATATATACTATATATATATATATATATATATATATATATATGCATATTAAATACAACTGACAAATTGCAAGTACCATATAACAAGTTATTTAAAAGGACGGAAGAAGAGGATCAACAGTTTCTTGCTGACTCTTCAAATCCGCCTTCGACGCTGGCAGTTGACTTTCAAATGCATGTCCTAGTGGAATTCACTATCATGTCACTTGCGAGAGCATCTTCGAAACTGCTAGTACTGGAGACACATATTGATTCACTTACCTTTACAAACTAAAACATATTTAAAGCCTGATTTCTCTGCATGCATATGTCCATGTCCGAAGTGTGATAATATCTTTGCTCTAAGCCCGGTATTGTCAACGTCATTAGCAAATTTATTTTCGATCATATTTTTATACAACTGCGAAATTCTAAAGAAAAAGCTTTAAAACAAATTTCAAGTTTTTTTTCTCATTAAACGATTTGAGGAGTTTGTTCTCTCTAAAAGATGAGAGAAGAAAAAAAAAATTGCTGTAATAAAAAGTTTAGTGCTGTGTTAATTAAGCAACTTCTCTACTACTTATCATATTGTGCTGTTATTGAAAAGTAACCCTTTATAACAAAAGAAACAACTGAATTTCAATATAAATCTGAGCAAGCAATTATATAGAATGATTATGTGTAACGGCTATATACAAGCTGATTTTTCGTAATTGAACTGGCTAGTAATTTACAGAGATAAACAACATTTTCCATTGCAGAATTTACACATTGGTGCACACAGTCCATTTTTGAAGCACCAACAAGTTTTTGAGAGCAGTTTGTTTTACACTTGCGTGACGTAAATTCGCTTAAGACATTTCACCTCTTTCAAGAATTCATTTGTTAATTTAGTTTCTATGAAAAGCATTTCTGACTTATTTAATCCATCAAAATTAGATTGTGGTGATTTCTTCACTGAAAGATATGCTGGAATTACAAATAATGATATACCTGATGTGGTAACTTAGCGACCTTTTTAGAAGATGGTATTTCGGGAAATACAAGAGGAATTTTTGAGCCATGCTGAAACAATGAAATGCTTGTTATATGGAAAGAGTCCTTGTTTGTTGTACTACTAGAGTTATAATAAAAATTATCGTGCGCGGCCGGTGTAAAAACAAAGATCCTGAAATGTGAGGGAAATGTAGTTTTATATTTATCAATTTGTTTAACTGATGCTTTGCAGAGTTCAGTAGAAATCTTAAGAAGCCTTCAGTAAGAAATGAAAAGTTCCAAAATATGCATTATGTCAACAAGACTTTTTCTTCTAGTCTGTTCGTGTACTTTAATGGCCAAATAAACAGGTATTGGTTGTTCCTTGTTTACTTGATGCTTGATAGTTTGCTTTGTTAATTTGTTTGAAGTATATATATATATATATATATATATATATATATATATATATATATGTATATATATACATATGTATATACAGGGTGTCCACTCCAATCGTGGACCAATAGCTAATTTCTAAACCGTTAGAGATAAGCATATAGTTTATTTGGGAAAAAATCTCCAAATTATGAAAGGAATTTTGTGTCTATTCAATGTTTTTCAAAAAATCAAATTTTGAAAGAGTTACGAAATTTAAATTTTTATACAGCCCCCCAGTCCTATCAATCATATTTAGTAAAACATTCTTGACACTGTAACGTTTAAAACTAAAAAAAAATCACTCTTCTACGACAAAAATTGACCGAGTTATGACGTTTTGAAAAATCAAGATTTTGCATTGTTTCATGACGTCATCGAGAGATTCGCTTAAGGGACCGTATGCGAAATCCTTCAAAATCTTGATTTTTCAAAACGTTATAACTCGGTCAATTTTTGTCGTAGAAGAGTGATTTTTTTTTAGTTTCTAACGTTACAGTGTCAAGAATGTTTTACTAAATATGATTGATAGGATTGGGGGGCTGTATAAAAATTTAAATTTCGTAACTCTTTCAAAATTTGATTTTTTGAAAAACATTGAATATACACAAAATTCCTTTCATAATTTGGAGAGGTTTTCCCAAATAAACTATATGCTTATCTCTAACGGTTTAGAAATTAGCTATTGGTCCACGATTGGAGTGGACACCCTGTATATATATATGTATATATATATCAGGCACGTGCCGTCAATTAATGCCTAGGGTAGGCAGATGCGTAGATTTGTGGAATAATATAGATCTTTAAAAACGCATAAAATGTAAAAAGTAGTAAAAAAATATGAATATGAAAGATGTTTACTTACAATATAAATAAAATACATACATGCAGGAATATTCGACTGCATATATGTATATAATTTATGTATCTCATTTCCATATTGGATACAGTTTCAACTTAATCCTACGAAAAAGCGGGATATAAAAAAAAACCTGAAACAGTTGAGAATTACTGCATTTGATAAAAAAGAAAACACGACAATGGAGTAGCAAACTGTAAGCATTCAACAGTACTGTACAAAAGACGATATCAAGACGTCTAGAGTCTAGACCATAGAAACGCCACAGACTCTACAGGCACAGTTCTACATCACGTAGTCAAGTTTCGGCGGAGAAAAGAGGAAACCGCAAAGGCACTTTTCGGACAGCCTTTCGTCGCCGCTTTTCGAGCATTAGGGGAGAAAAGTGCGGGGCACGTGCACTTCCTAATACTACGCACAGTATAGATACAGTGGTTGAAAAGCAGCGGTAGTCGGTGCTTTTTAAGGAAGAAAAATGAACATTTCTGGGATTTTTTCTGCTTTATTCGTTGTTTAATGCCTTAATATTTCCAAATCAGCGCATTACATGTCATTTAATGAAATTAAAAAAATGGTTTATTTTCTTCATGGGTAGGCACTGCCTACCTTGCCTACCCAGACGGCACGTCTCTGATATATATATATGTATATATATATATATATATATATATATATATATATATATATATATATATATATGTATATATATATGTATATATATATGTATATATATATGTATATACAGGGTGTCCACTCCAATCGTGGACCAATAGCTAATTTCTAAACCGTTAGAGATAAGCATAGAGTTTATTTAGCAAAAAATCTCCAAATTACGAAAGGAATTTTGGGTCTATTCAATGTTTTTCAAAAAATCAAATTTTGAAAGAGTTACGAAATTTAAATTTTTATACAGCCCCCCAGTCCTATCAATCATATTTAGTAAAACATTCTTGACACTGTAACGTTTAAAACTAAAAAAAAATCACTCTTCTACCACAAAAATTGACCGAGTTATGGCGTTTTGAAAAATCAAGATTTTGCATTATTTCATGACGTCATCGAGCGATCGCTTAAGGGACCGTATGCGAAATCCTTCAAAATCTTGATTTTTCAAAACGTCATAACTCGGTCAATTTTTGTCGTAGAAGAGTGATTTTTTTTTAGTTTTAAACGTTACAGTGTCAAGAATGTTTTACTAAATATGATTGATAGGACTGGGGGGCTGTATAAAAATTTAAATTTCGTAACTCTTTCAAAATTTGATTTTTTGAAAAACATTGAATAGACCCAAAATTCCTTTCATAATTTGGAGATTTTTTCCTAAATAAACTATATGCGTATCTCTAACGGTTTAGAAATTAGCTATTGGTCCACGATTGGAGTGGACACCCTGTATATATGTATATAAATATGTATATATATATATGTATATATATATATATATATATATATATATATATATATATATATATATATATATATATATATATATATATATATATATATATATATATATATATATATATATATGCATATTAAATACAACTGACAAATTGCAAGTACCATATAACAAGTTATTTAAAAGGACGGAAGAAGAGGATCAACAGTTTCTTGCTGACTCTTCAAATCCGCCTTCGACGCTGGCAGTTGACTTTCAAATGCATGTCCTAGTGGAATTCACTATCATGTCACTTGCGAGAGCATCTTCGAAACTGCTAGTACTGGAGACACATATTGATTCACTTACCTTTACAAACTAAAACATATTTAAAGCCTGATTTCTCTGCATGCATATGTCCATGTCCGAAGTGTGATAATATCTTTGCTCTAAGCCCGGTATTGTCAACGTCATTAGCAAATTTATTTTCGATCATATTTTTATACAACTGCGAAATTCTAAAGAAAAAGCTTTAAAACAAATTTCAAGTTTTTTTTCTCATTAAACGATTTGAGGAGTTTGTTCTCTCTAAAAGATGAGAGAAGAAAAAAAAAATTGCTGTAATAAAAAGTTTAGTGCTGTGTTAATTAAGCAACTTCTCTACTACTTATCATATTGTGCTGTTATTGAAAAGTAACCCTTTATAACAAAAGAAACAACTGAATTTCAATATAAATCTGAGCAAGCAATTATATAGAATGATTATGTGTAACGGCTATATACAAGCTGATTTTTCGTAATTGAACTGGCTAGTAATTTACAGAGATAAACAACATTTTCCATTGCAGAATTTACACATTGGTGCACACAGTCCATTTTTGAAGCACCAACAAGTTTTTGAGAGCAGTTTGTTTTACACTTGCGTGACGTAAATTCGCTTAAGACATTTCACCTCTTTCAAGAATTCATTTGTTAATTTAGTTTCTATGAAAAGCATTTCTGACTTATTTAATCCATCAAAATTAGATTGTGGTGATTCCTTCACTGAAAGATATGCTGGAATTACAAATAATGATATACCTGATGTGGTAACTTAGCGACCTTTTTAGAAGATGGTATTTCGGGAAATACAAGAGGAATTTTTGAGCCATGCTGAAACAATGAAATGCTTGTTATATGGAAAGAGTCCTTGTTTGTTGTACTACTAGAGTTATAATAAAAATTATCGTGCGCGGCCGGTGTAAAAACAAAGATCCTGAAATGTGAGGGAAATGTAGTTTTATATTTATCAATTTGTTTAACTGATGCTTTGCAGAGTTCAGTAGAAATCTTAAGAAGCCTTCAGTAAGAAATGAAAAGTTCCAAAATATGCATTATGTCAACAAGACTTTTTCTTCTAGTCTGTTCGTGTACTTTAATGGCCAAATAAACAGGTATTGGTTGTTCCTTGTTTACTTGATGCTTGATAGTTTGCTTTGTTAATTTGTTTGAAGTATATATATATATATATATATATATATATATATATGTATATATATATATATGTATATATATATATGTATATATATATATATGTATATATATATATATATATATATGTATATATATATATATATATATATATATATATATATATATATGTATATATATATGTATATAAATATGTATATATATATATGTATATATATATATATATATATATATATATATATATATATGCATATTAAATACAACTGACAAATTGCAAGTACCATATAACAAGTTATTTAAAAGGACGGAAGAAGAGGATCAACAGTTTCTTGCTGACTCTTCAAATCCGCCTTCGACGCTGGCAGTTGACTTTCAAATGCATGTCCTAGTGGAATTCACTATCATGTCACTTGCGAGAGCATCTTCGAAACTGCTAGTACTGGAGACACATATTGATTCACTTACCTTTACAAACTAAAACATATTTAAAGCCTGATTTCTCTGCATGCATATGTCCATGTCCGAAGTGTGATAATATCTTTGCTCTAAGCCCGGTATTGTCAACGTCATTAGCAAATTTATTTTCGATTGATAAATTGTGTTGTAGCATAAGTCTTCTATTCCTTCAGAATAATATTTTAGTAGAACGAATATTCTGAAATTTGGATACTTATCTCCTTTGTTAACTCTAAGATTTTGCGAGTAAGAAATTACTCGGTGTAGGGCAATTAATTCAATTCGTGAATAAATATTTTCCTCAGAACAACCATTTGCTGTCCTTCATGAGTGATAAAGTTTTACAAGTAAAGTTTTACGAATGCAAGTACGGTGGTACTTGCATTCTTGAGCTATTATGTCAGCTTGCGCCAACTCAGCAGTGAGCGTACTGTCTGCTTTTACCAACACGCAATTTCGTATTTTCTGTCAACTGATTTCATCAGAACTAGATGTAACTCCTGTCTATTTTCACCAGGCTTATCAAAAAAGAAACACAAATCTGGAAAGGATGAAGTGCATTTCTTTCTCTTCTGCTGAACTGAAGCCTCTTCAAAATGTTTACTTACGTGGCACTCTTCACAGTTTTCCTTTCTCTTTCTTTCTTCAGCTCTTCTGACTTTTGTACTGTTATACCTCAAGATACAAGATTTATGCCACTTATCCCTCTTTCCATTAAATTTTTCCGATGCAAATAATTCTTCAAATTTAAATCTACCTACATTTACGAAGTCTGATAATTGCCTAATTTTTGCCTGTTTTGACAGAATTTCGAACATTGTTTCATAATCTCAGTACAAGACTGATACATTTAAAGTTGCTGCAGGGCACAATAGATTTTTTTTTGGAGTTAATTTCGAACAGAAAATAAATCTTATCCAGTAAATATCTGTTGTAATAATTTTGGTAAAAACAACATTTCCTGGGGTTGTTTTTACCAAACATAACCCTTGGTTGCCATTTAAACTTTTAAACCATTAAAGCTTTAACAATGCCATTTAAATTTTTAACCATTAAAGTTTACCATTCAAACTTTAACACTTAAACAAAATTAAAATAAATGCATTTAAAACAATACTTTTGAACATGTAAAACAACAAGACTATGAGAAACCGTAACTTATAAAAATATGAGCATCTTTCCTAATCTCGATCCATATAAATAGCATTTACGGGAACATATGAACATTGACACATGTTACCAATGATAAACACACTGGAAAATATTCGTCACCTAATGAACGACCATATTTGAAGAAAAAAAAATCAGCAACGGCAACAATAATAAAAATTAGAGGAAAAATAAATTTAAAAGTAAAACTTTAAAATTTCTGAAATTGAAACTTTAAATTGTATTTTGGTAGAATCATGCTATCTTGACATTAACTTTTCCCTCAAGTTCTTGTGCTTTTGTACCCTTGGGGAACATTTTCGATGATGTGTGCTTAGTCATAAAAATGAGAGGTATCATGACCGGATAATTGGACGGTTCGGTCAATTAGGATCCGGATAACCGGCACCCTACTTTTTTAAGCATTTATTTAATGTATATTTACATTCTTAAACCATTAATTCATTTATGGGGGGAGGGAATTCACTTCCACGAATTTATTCTTAAAAAATATCGATTTGCCAAAAAAAAAGCATTTTTGGGTTGTTCTTTTTAAAATTAGTCTCTAAGTGGAGCTTTAAACGACAAAAAATACAATAAACGCCTATGTAATGACATAGCCAATGATTTAAGAAGAAAATAATAATAATAATAATTACAAAAAAGCGCTATTTCTAGTTTTGGACCAAAAATGGCCGCTAAGAGGGGTTTGGGGGGGATTTCCGATTGGCTCCCCTTTTAAAAATGTTTTTTTATACATTGTCTACAAACCTACCAAATTTCATGCTTTTATCACAAAATGCAGTTTCTTTTCCCGTAGCCCCCTTACTATTAAGAGGACTCTCTTATGAATCCTGTCTTGTCTACTTGGACGACATCATCATCATAGGACGCAGTTTTGAGGAACATTTGGCTAATCTTAGGAAGGTGCTGCAAAAGCTTAAGGAAGCCAACCTGAAGTTAAGCCCGTCCAAATGTAATTTGTTCCGCCGTGAGGTAAACTACCTTGGTCACAGTATCTCTTCTGAGGGTGTACGAACAGATCCAGATAAGGTATCCGCAGTCAAGAATTGGAGCCGCCCCGAAAATGTCCATCAGCTGCGAAGTTTCCTGGGGCTCTGCACGTACTATAGGAAGTTTGTGAAGGGTGTTTCCAACATTGTACGACCTTTGCATAAGCTGACGGAGAGCAAACAAAAATTTGAATGATCCAAAGAATGCGAGGATGTATTTCTACAACTGAAGGAGGCTTTAATATCAACGCCTATTCTCTCATATCCTCAGCCTGAAAAATCCTTCATACTTGACACTGATGCCAGCCACGAGAGCGTTGGAGCTGTTTTTATCTCAAGAAATAGACGGTAACGAACATGTCATCGCCTACTGGAGCAAATGCTTATCCAAGTCGGAGCGAAATTATTGTGTCACGAGAAAGGAATTGCTTGCCATAGTTAAAGCTGTAGAAAATTTCCATCATTACCTCTACGGCCGTAAATTCCTGCGCCGGACCGATCATGCCTCTTTAACTTGGCTTTTGAATTTCAAGAATCCAGAGGGCCAGGTGGATACAACTGCTCCAGGAATATGACATCGAGATTAAGCACCAAAAAGGTTTGTCACACTGTTGAAAGGTTTGTCACTTGTCGCACAAAGGTTTGTTGACGCATTATCAAGAAAACCTTGTTCCGAGAACTGCAATTATTGCTCCCGAATAGAGAAATAGTACGGGACGACAATCCCTACTGCCTGTCAAGTTACTGCTACTTCATCATCTTCAGATCCTGATCCATGGAGTGACGACCAAGGAAGAAAAGATCAGCTGGAAGACCCAGACCTAAAGCCTATCATAGAGTTAATGGAAAAGGACAGTCATCGACCTAGTTGGCAAGATGTTTCTATCTACAGTCCTGCAATGAAAAGATACTGGGCTTTATGGAAATCTCTCCAGTTGCGAAATGGCGGCCTTTATCGAAAATGGGAATCTGACGATGGTAAAGCATTCAAATGGCAGTTACTCCTTCCAAGACCAAGAATTCCAGACGTTCTAAAGGAATTGCACAGTAGTCCGACTGGAGGACACTTTGGTATTTTGAAAACCCTCCACAATTTTCGAGAGCGCTTCTTCTGGAGCAAGGCGAAGGATGACGTGGAGAAGTGGTGCCATTCTTGTGACGCCTGTGCTGCCCGTAAAGGACCGAAGAGAAGAAGCCGCGGGAAGCTACATCTTTACAACGTAGGAGCTCCTTTCGAACGAATCGGGATCGACATTCTTGGCCCTCTACCGAAAACTACTGATGGGAACAAATACATCCTCGTTTCCATTGACTATTTCACCAAGTGGCCCGAAGCATATTCCATTCCGGATCCAAAAGCTACCACTGTAGCAAAGACTCTAGTCCAGCATTGGATCTCGAGATATGGGATTCCTTTGCAGATCCATTCCGATCAGGGAAGAAACTTCATCTCTGCTGTGTTTAAGGGCCTATGTAAAATCCTCAAAATTGAGAAAACTCGAACGACACCACTACACCCACAATCGGACGGCATGGTGGAGAGATTTAACAGGACAATCCTTAACAATCTCTCGCTTATGGTCTCCAAAAATCAACAGGATTGGGACAAGAAACTTCCTCTGTTCCTGCTGGCCTATAGTAGTGCTGTCCACGAGACCACCGGATATTCCCCATCACGGATGCTCTTCGGACGAGAGCTTCGGCTACCTTGTGATCTCGTCTTCGGTCTCCCTCCAGCTGCGCCTTCATCGCCTGAGGAGTACGTCCAGGCTCTCCAGGCCAGGTTGGAAGACGTTCATCACTTAGCACGGGAGCGAATCAACATCGCGACCGAGAAAATGAAGACCCGATACGACACAAGATCCACTGGCCATGACTTTCAAGAAGGTGACAAGGTATGGAATCCCATCCGACGTAAAGGTCCATCACCCAAATTGCAGTCGCATTGGGATGGACCCTACACAGTCCTCCACCGGCTGAACGACGTCGTAGTGAGGATCCAGAAGTCATCACATTCAAAACCTAGAGTTGTACATTATGATCGGCTAGCCCCATAGTATGGCCATAGTTCGTAAAGTAAATCTAAAGCTACCATGGTAACTTGTTTGTAAATTTCGTAAATAACTTTTGCCTTTAATTGTTTGTAATATTACTTTATCAATGTTATTGTTTCTTTCATGTTCTCATTGTTATTGTTTATCCTGTTTACGATTGGTTATAATGTAATGTGTGCATCTGTAAATTTTCAGTTGCTTCCTTTCTGGGGATTGTACTGCCCGGGACGTGCAGTCCTTAGGAAGGGCAATGTTACAAATCTTGTAAATAGTTGTTGTTTTTCCTGCCTTGCATCATTTTCACTAGTTTTGGTTTTATCTGGCGACATGTTGCAAAAGTATCTGAAGATATCACTTCCACCATTTGCATACCGGCCCTGTAACGTTTTGTAGTTTTTACACTTGCCCTACATTTAATAAGCATTAAGACATTTTCGCGCTTCGTTGTATTATGGTGGGTTTTTCTTTTTATCACTAGAATTTTTTGAATGGATTATTTAAGTTATGAATGAATCGGAACACTCCGGATTTTGCTGGAACGTTGTAGAAATTTCCTTCCGAGTAAAAATAGCTGGCCTTGAACACAGTCAGTTAGTTCTTTTCAGATTTGATGTCTGGAAGACTCGTTTTTATTCGCTCGGGCGAATGGTTGTTTTGCTTTTGTAATTTTCTTAATTACTGTTCACGTTAGATACGTGGTGCTGAGTTACTGTTGAGGTACAGTGTACTGTTTGCTACCTAATTGCTGGATGTTAGCAATTGTTTCCTGCTCCTATTGTAAATAAGTGTACATACTTGTAAATAAATTTATAGTTACTTCCTCAAGATTGGAACGCTTATTTAAGAAAGTTGAAGGTGCTACGGACTCGCTACAATAGCTTTTTATCTATGTATTTTGTAAACAACGAAGGATAAGTTTTAAGAAATTATCAAGATGAAAAATATGAAGCATGAAGTACATAATTAGAGCTAAATATAAGTTTTTTCTCTCATTTTATATTTATTTCTCCCGGAAATTACTCAAAATTAAGGTTTTTTCAAGTTTTAAGTTACATTTCTCCATTTTAAATACTAAATTTTTTTAAATTATTCATCTAAAAGTATGTTCTTTAGTGATTTTGGAACTTGATATTTTCTTTAAATGTATCTGTAATTTAAAATAAATAAATATTTAAAATAAATAAATTGAAAAAAAAAACTATGACAACGATTTATTTACAATACATATTTACTACAATTTTTCAGTACAATAAACATCACTAAACATACTATCGTTTCAGTGTTTATTTATTGCAGTCAGAGTATATATTTTGGTGCTCTTGGACGGAACACAGCAAAAATTGTTTTTGTTCCTCATCAACTGTTAGCAAACCATGACAGTCCTGCATCATTTTTACAGCTCTTTCAGCTGTATCATTTACTGCTCTAAACACTGAGACCATCCTTTTTCCTTCAAAGAATTAAGTGTTATTCGCCCATAGAGACCCTAGTAGCACACTTCGTTTTTTAAAGGTTGTAAAATGGTTATTAACGTTGTAATAATCGCTTAAAAACGTTTATAAAACGTTTAAAGGTTGTTTGTGCTACCTGGGGAAGGACTCTCATTGAGAAAACTATCATCCATTTTGAGCCTAGTGAGCAAAGGCTATCTTTTAAATGATATGAATTTATCAAGTGTTTTCTCCGCAAAATAATAAAATAACAGGTAACAAATGCGCTATATGAGGAAGTAACTAATTAAACAATTAGTTACTTCCTTCCCCCATTTTTTTCGATTCGGCTCAGTACACAAGCACCAGTTTACACTTTCAAGCACAAGTCGGCATAATTTGTAATTTTTGAAATTGCAATAAACATTCGCGACAATCGTATGAAATTAAACAAACATTTATTCAAATTTTTTAAAGAAATTAGGTTCCCAGCACGAGGCATAACATTTATATATTTCTCTAAACATTATTTTTT
>JAXGGA010019304.1:0-20332 GCA_038373865.1 Uloborus plumipes
GATGTGAAGAAAGAAAAACCATGAGAATTCATTTCTAATTGCTTTTCAGATCAAATGACACAAATAAAGTTCTTGAATACAAATGAAAAAAAATAGCGAATGAATTGATATTTTTCTGAAACATTAGTAGCAATAATCTTAAATAATTTTCACATATATGATACTAATCCTATTTAGTAAATTGTAAAATTAACCTTTCATTTATCCACGTAATAGAAAAAAATATGTTCATTCATATGATTTTTTTCTGGAAAAAAACGGAGAGCTTTCAAATTTAAAAAACAGTCATTGGGCACATAAAACAGCATTTACATACCCAATCGCTTGAATTAAAATTTATTTTCTACAATACGAACTCCGAGCGATTCAAATTCTATTAGTCCGTCGCTGTTTTGAGCAAATTAATTTTCAAAAATAAAGTCAAAAGATTTGTTTACATATCGTTCGCATTTTCAAAAAAAAAAAGAAGCACGGGACTGCTCATGTATGCTTCTACAAGAACAGTTACAAATGATTAAAAGAAGATATTTCCAAAAACAGTTACAAAGTATCATAGATTGTGATACTATATTAAGTTGCAAAATTGTGCTTAGTATTTCTTGCACTATAATTTGAATTCCTTAATGATTTGGGTAAGTTTGTTACAAAGACTCAACTTTGTAACAACGTCTTCTTACGTCCAATTACTTCAACCGAAACTAATGTCACTATATTTTTCACCGATTTTCACCAGAAGATTTATATTACTTTGACCTTTAGGTTCCTTCGGAAGAATAAAGAACATCGATTTGACTCTTAAACCCTTTATTACTCTCCGTTCTTTATGAGCTTCGAAGGTGTAACTGTTTCCCAAAAACAGTTACAGAATATCATAGATTGTGATACTATATTAAGTTGCAAAATTGTGCTTAGTATTTCTTGCACTATAATTTGAATTCCTTAATGATTTGGGTAAGTTTGTTACAAAGACTCAACTTTGTAACAACGTCTTCTTACGTCCAATTACTTCAACCGAAACTAATGTCACTATTTTTTTCACCGATTTTCACCAGAAGATTTATATTACTTTGACCTTTAGGTTCCTTCGGAAGAATAAAGAACATCGATTTGACTCTTAAACCCTTTATTACTCTCCGTTCTTTATGAGCTTCGAAGGTGTAACTGTTTCCCAAAAACAGTTACAGAATATCATAGATTGTGATACTATATTAAGTTGCAAAATTGTGCTTAGCATTTCTTGCACTATAATTTGAATTCCTTAATGATTTGGGTAAGTTTGTTACAAAGACTCAACTTTGTAACAACGTCTTCTTACGTCCAATTACTTCAACCGAAACTAATGTCACTATTTTTTCCCACCGATTTTCACCAGAAGATTTACATTACTTTGACCTTTAGGTTCCTTCGGAAGAATAAAGAACATCGATTTAACTCTTAAACCCTTTATTACTCTCCGTTCTTTATGAGCTTCGAAGATGCATAATCTGGTCACCAGTTCGTAAATTTTCTACATAAGCTACTTTATTCGGGAAGTCATAATTAGAAAAGCTGAAACACCGATTTTCTCTGAGATTACAGATATTATTAAAGATTAAAGGAATTTATGCTAACCGAAATTTTTTAACTTTACTTTTGAAGAAAATTAGCACATGCAAATGCGAAAGAATTGTTGTCAACGCAAAACATTAAATATTTGAGCATTTAATGCTCTTTGCTGACACTCATTATCTTTCATTTGCATTGAGAGAAATTATCTTGTGATTATGACATGCATTTATACACGCAAAAAAATGAACTTGTTTTTACAGTATAATACTGAAAGCATTAAAACTAAAATGCACAGTAATCAACTGTAAATTAGCATTTTTGCAGTTAATTACTGTAAAATTAACAATTTTACAGTTTATTACCATAAAATCATCTGCATTATAGTGTAAAAACAAAAGTACAAAATTGGCGCAGAGATTCCAGTTAAAAACTGTAAAATGCACAGTATAAGCTGTAAATTAGCATTTTTAGAGTTTATTACTATAAAATTAGCTGTATTATACTGTAAAAACACCATTTATTTTTCAGTTTATATAAGGTTGCAACGGGTTGTACGGAACAAAATTGTAGAACAAATCAAAGAGCTGTAGGCAGTTCTCATGAATAATAAGAAGAATTCTTTCTCTCTTTTTTTTTTTTTTTGGCTGACAATAGTTTCCTTTCATTTTCATTAAATTATTGAAGAAATTTTCTTTGTGATTATGACACTGTTTATAATGTTGAATGTTTTATTATCTTTGTTAAATATGAAAAAGGCAGGGTAGAATATTACACTTAATAAACTCTATTAAATACAGAAAATTTTGACACATGCAAGTAAAAACCGGACGATGATTAAGAGATAAAAATGATATACTTCTTTTGAAATGATAGGTATTGTGAAGAATCATTTGATCTGTTAACGATAGAGACCAATGAAGAATAAGATCTAACTTATCAATGAAGAGATGTGTAAGACGAAAAAATACTGTACAGTCGAGCCCGCTTTTTAGAAAATCAGTTAAAATTGACTGCTCAGATATTATTAATTCTATCCATTTTGATGTTCCAAATAGAACTCTTAGGAGTCATATGTGTTTTAAAAATATTTTTACAAAGTTTAATTATGTTGATAATTTTTGTCTCGTTAAAATTTACAAATGTTTTAACTCTCATTGTCGTGTTTTGGATATTTTTAATATGTCTTTTAATAATTTTAAGTCTATTTGTTTTAATATTTTAAATGTATAAATTGTTTTAATTGTTCTTGTTATACTTGCCACTGTAATTGGATTTGTCTGTTGTGCTCAATACTTTAAAATAAATAAATAAATAAAAAGAATATGTACAGAACGTTGCAATTCGTCATTTTGATCCCAGGTAATGAAATATCCAATGTTTTAGATTAATCTTTCGTCGCAAGTTGGCTTTTCTATCAAGCGGGATCGACCGTACATTTTTTTCATCACAGCGCCTCTCACAGCTGGGGTATATAGAAATAAAAAATAATAATTATGACCTGAAAAAGATTCTTAACTTAACATCTAAGCGAATAAGGTCGCGAGGATGATTAAAGAAAAAATAAAAACATGATGTACTTATCGACTTAGCTACTCTGCAAAAAATGAACTGTTGCTTTTACAGTATAATACTGGCATCCAAAGTTCCAATTTTTAAATGTTCAATATTTGCACATCAACCCATTTATGCCCAAGTTTTTTTTAAGCAATTTTGTTCAGTTTTTATCTGCTTAAAACTCTTACTTAGAATGGTTTACATACATTTTAGTCTTGAAATAGTTCGCCGTTGCCATATTTATTAAGTTATTTAACGTCCTGTTGATGGGATATTTTGCAAATATGAGAGCAAAATACGACCTTACTTGACTTTACTTTTGCAAAGTAACCTTACAGAAGGCATCTGTGATGAATTTTAAGCAAAACATTTTAAAATAGTTTAATTTTATGGGAAAAAAGGTCGCAAAAAACACTTACTTTCTGCGGCTACCCATGCTAGATCGTTGCTTGACTGATTTGTCTGAAAATAGCTGTCAGTAAATAAACTCTGATGTCCAAAGAGTAGCTCTAACTGGTTTTCTTAAGAAGGATTATTTAACTTGTGAAAAGCAGCTTTAGTAAAAGGATGTACCCATTTCAGGTTTTTGTATGCAGTAACTAACAAGCGTCCCGTTTTTAGGCTACTGGGCATAAATGGGTAAATAAACTGCAAAACAAGCAATTTTAGTTTATTACTGTGAAATTAACAATTTTACTCTTTAGTACTGTAATGTTAGCAATTTTGCAGTTATTACTGTAAAATAAACAATTTTTACAGTTTATTACTGTATAAAGTTAGCTGAATGATACTGTAAAAAAAACTTTCATATTTTATAATGTATCAAGGAAAGTTTGCAAAATTATTTTGTGATTTTGCCACGGATTTATAATGCTGAATGTTTAATGAGAATGGTTAAATGGGAAACAGAATATGCTGCAAATAAAGATACATAACTTATCGGGGATCCCTGCTTTATACGTAGTAATATTCATGTGATAAAAAAAAAAACAAAATGTAAAAAGGGGGGAAAAAGAAAAAAAGAAAGTAAAAATTCTTTGTTCTGCTCCAGGGCATGAGCAAAACGGAGACACAATATCGATTGTACAAATATAAAAGTTATTTTTGGTAGCTTAGCTACCAAAATAACACACCCACCCCTTTGTCTTTTGTCTTTCTGCCTATAAAACCTACTGAAGTGTGATTACAAATGCATCAGTTAACATTCAACGGATGTTCTCCATTTCTACACTTTGACAAAAAAAAAATTCTTTTAAAAATTTAGTTTAAATGAATAATAAATGAAATAGCTTAAATATAGTTTGGATGAAAAGGTGTGCATTTTTATTCCATGTTCATGGATTTTACTATAAGAAAAGTATAACAGAATTATTCATTATCTTTCATTGTTTTTTAAGTTACTTAGTAGATTAAATTCATCGCTTAAGTTATTTTTAGTGATTAATTAAGTGATATCCTTCCACTTTTTTACATTAACATTTTTCCGTTCAGTTTCTTAAACATAATAATTGGAAAAGTTCAACTACCGATTTTCTCTACGTTTACGGATATTATTCAAGACTAGCTGCGTCGCCCAGCTTTTGCACGGCGTTACATTTAAAATAAAAGTTACGTCAAGTGATGCGCGTATAATGAAAAAGTCCCGATTATATTAAAGTCGAATTTTTTTCGGCACGCAGAACGAAAAATTTATCAAAAATAAATTTATCAAATCAAAAAGTTTTTAATCCCCCGTTCAAGGAAAAGTCTGAAAGCAAAGTAAACATTTTATTTGTTTTTTATGCAAGAAAAACAATGGCAACACCTTTTTATCTTAATATATATAAAACACAAACTCTAAAATATGTGTGTCCGGGGTAACCTCAAACTACCGGGCCGATTTCGGTCCAATTTTTACAGCAAGTGCTGATAAGCTCAGGGCAGGTTCTTAGGCAGGAATTCAAGTGAAACACGGACGATCGCAACTCACCAATGCAATCGCAAATTTCCAAATTTGGATACGTTGCAATCGCTACGAGATGCGATTCTAATGTAATTCGACTTCCAGTAGCGATTGCAATTTGCGATCGCTTTGAAGCGATTGCAATGGTGTTTCACTTGAATTCGTCCCTTGGACCAGGTAGGAAAAAATCCAATGAATAGTTCTTTTTTTATTCGAAATCTAAATTTTTGACCCAAAAATAGCTCTATTTAGAGAAATAATTATCGTCTTGATCTTGGTCTCATTGGAAAGATTATCCTATTTTAGAACATTTTCTACCTACGGTGCTGTGAACGGGAATGTTGAAAAATCACGTGGTAACGACTTATACCCGCTTAAAGTTTATAAAAAATAAGTTTTAATTGCCGTTGCCATTTCGTTCCAACATGGAAAGATTGACTTCGACATTTTAATACGAAGTGAATTTAGCTAAACTCGATCTTTACAGTTTTGGGGAAAACGCCTAAATGTTTTGAAGGGGAAAACATTACTTTTTCTGCATTGTTTTTTATTTACTGCACGAGCGTAGGCCGTCCGGTTACTGCTGTCATCAATAATTTATTTCACGCTATTTAATTTCTTTCAAGCTCGTGAAGACGCGATATTAATAAGATCAATTTAAAATGGATAATTAAAATGGATTTAAAAATGCCCATATCTTTTTTTTTTTTCGGGTGACATTAGCGCTCAAGAGTTTTCGAAACCTGTGGAAGGAAATCCCCTCAAAAGGTATTTTTTTGCGAGCTTTCCAATGATATCAAAATCGAGAAGATCTAAAAATTATTTCTGGTAGAAAGAGCTATTTTAAACTATTTCTGGGTACTTAAATTGAAATGTGAGCGGCATTCGACCCCCCCCCCCCCCCCCACGTCCCTTCCATGGTGGGTATGTACCTCTCTGCCAAGTTTCCATATCCGACGCAAACTGTGGTTTTGTATAAGGAACACACTCATATATTCGTTGTCTTTTTTATATGAATTAAAAAAGTTCATGCTATATCCGAAACTTTTTAACTTTGCTTTTAAAGAAAAATTTGACCTTCAAACGCAAGAAAATTGTTGCCAGCACAGAGCATTAAATATTAAACCATAAAATGCTCTTTGTTCACAGTACTCATCTATCATTTGAGTCAAATAGTGAGAAATTATCTGTGTAATATGCAACAGATTTATATGAAAGATAAGAAAAGGCAGGAGAAAATGTTTCACTTAAGCTGTAAGATACCACTCTTAAGCCAGATATAAGGAAGAACTACATGCAATACACCTCTAGCTCGGTTATGTCATCCAGAGACTGATGTTTCATCCTCATTAGAACTCCCCAGGTAGCAAAAATAACCTTCAAACGTTTTATAAACGTTTTTAAGCGGTTGTTACAACGTTAATAACCATTTTAAAACCATTAAAAAACGAAGTGTGCTACTTGGGTCATCAGTCTGGTTTTGCCTTCAATTTATGAGTTGAACTGTACCATTGTTGCTGTCTCTCGCTGCTGTGCTCTGTTGATGTTTAACTGCTAGTTTGTTTGGCGCTGAAAGTTCCTATAAGAATATTTTTGCCTCCAGATTGGTTACTGCCTAAGCCAGACTAATGAGTCCTAATGAGGACGAAAATGCAGTCCCTGGAGGAAATGACTTAGATCGTGGTGTAATACTTGTAATAAGTTAGATTATTAAATATAGAAAATTGAGACACGTGTAAGTGAAACCCAGACGACGATAAAAAAAAAAAAAAGGTTAGAAATAGCCTATTTGTTTTTGAATAAAAGGTATTGTGAAGAATAATTTGACCTGTTATCAATGAAACACAAATGAAAAATCAGGTCAAATTAAGAAAAAAAAGTGTACTAAAATGAATGGATAATTTTATGCAGTTGGGTCCGCTGCTTGTAATACCGACTAAAAAAAAATATTCCTTTTTATGTGTTAAAATTCCAATGTACCAAAGCGTTGTAATGTGTCGTTTCGACCCAGGATTTAAAAAGGAGAAAATGCGAGGTAGTTATTCACAAGTCAGTCTACCTTACATTCCCAAATTTAGTTCTGCCTCTTTACACAATCTCTTGCTTTATTCCTTCATTTTTAATTGCATACTAACGAACAATAAAGATTGCTTCAGTCCCATAATTGAAGGGCTTGGAGGACGAAGGGGCTAAGTTACATTTTAAAAAATGAACACTCTCTACAATTGTAAGCTATGGATACAGGGAAGCAAATAAAACTTTGTACACCAAACAGTAGATGTGTCAATAGACTAATTTCATACGCACACTAATGACAAAACCAGAAAACAAAAAGCTGCAACAACTGCAACAATTAAACTTTGAACTTTAATTAGTCGCAATTTCTGTTTTGTCACTTAACCCCTTCATTCCCCAAGGAATTCAACTGTAATGAAAAAAAATACTGTTGCACTTACAGTTTAATTCTTGAACATTTATGCTTTGTAATTAATAACCTCACATGCTTTAAAATCTTTAAATTTCTTTTTGAAAGTATAACATTCTACATCGTTTGGGTAGAAAACAACACCTTGCAAAATGCAAACGGAATAAAACCTTAGTCTGGACTAAACAAAAATAGCATCCAACCCCGTTTTAAGCATGAAAGAAGCAAAAAATTTAATTACAGAAACTTGCATAAACGAATAAATCTTCGACGCAAATAATTGTCTAGTCGAAAGAAATTTCCCCTAGAAAAATGCGCGTTGTTGCTTTTGTTGTATTAAGAATAGCGATCAAAACTCGGGACAAGCTTTTGATATATGAAATTACATATTCCGGAAATTTTATTCGGAATTTCGAGAAAAACTGAGGATTGAGATTAAAAAGACGGAAACTTTTGAAGAAAAGTAATGAAAGATATGAAAATAAATGCCAAACACGTAAAAACAAATATATTACTCGTAAAACTTTGAGAAAAAAATGTCAGGGTTTGTAGTTTAATTTTCTTTAATATAGCTGAAGCTTTTATTATTATTATTATTATTTCAGGTATAGCTTAATTTACTTTTCCTAAAAAAACAAAAGTAAAAATAATCCTAAATATAGTTTAAAAAAAACTTAAAAAATACGCTTTTAGAGTTAATTAAACTAAAAAGAAGAATTTCGAAACTATTGAATATCCGATAAGTTTACATGCACTTAAAATAAATACATCAACATGTTATATAGATTAGTCTCTAGTAATTATAATAGTATTAAATATATTACTTTTACATTTCCAAAGAACTTGAATTTTATTTTTTATTCAGAGTTACATACAAACAACTGAAACATTTGTAATACATCAACATGTAATGCAGTTTAGCCTTTAGTATTAAAAATACTATTGAATATATTACTTTTATATTTGTAAAGAACGTGAATTTTATCTTTTATTCAGAGTTACATACATAGAAACAAACAAACAATCAAACCCACATGTGAAACTAATAAAAGCGTGTTAATAACTAACTCATCTCAAACTTAAATATTTTTATAAAAACTCTTAGTTAGTTTACTCAATTAATGCATGATAATTAATCAATAACTGAATAACTCTTATGATGCTAATAAATAGCTTTTTTTTCTTCATAAAATTGTAACTATACAGTCTATGAAATATAACATCCATCTAGCTAAATAGGACAACTATAAATGCGAAGTTTTTAATAATTGGCTCGCCACAACTATTTAAACTGTTTAACCTTTTCTCAAGTTATCTGACGCATTTCTGGCTTAACTAGGACCATAAATTGCAACATTAGAGATAAGATCAGGAGAGTTGAACTTGATTTTTGTTCTGTTTCTTAATTTTGTGCAACTTTTTAACTTAAAAGTATCTTAATATTTACCACTTTAAGGAGCATCTGTTAAACTCACCATGAAGAATCACAAAAACACTCACTTTTGTGCAACAGCAATAATGACCCAACTTAAGATATTTCATGACAAATTAAAAAAAAAACATATTCGTGTTTAGGATATTATTAAAACTTCGCTTTGGTGATGTGAGGGATTCAACGTAAAAAACTGTACTATGTTCAGTAAATAAGTAACCCGATTACTAACATCCACAGATTCAAATTTTCAGCATTGATAAAACACCTTGTATTCCCGAAACACGACCATGCATTTTGGACAGCAAATTCATTCAATTACAAATATGCACTTATATTACTATTACTTTATTTGTCATTCTACGCAATTCAATTCAATTCATTCAGTGTTACTTTAATTAATAATTATTTTCATTTACTTTCATCCTTTATTACTTAGTATCAAATCCGCCACGAAACTGGAACATGCAAATTTATTCACAATGAAGATGAACATTTTTATTATATTAATTTACTAAAGCTTTTATTTGCTATTTTTTGTATTTACTATTATCACTTCAAGCCTCATGGTGATTTCTGAATTTCACCAAGAAGATTGAACAGCTATATTCTACTACGAACCTGAAATTGGGAAAAAACAACTATTAACCCTTCACTGCACGGTGTGCCAGATCTGGCACAAACCAAATAAACCCTCATATATTCCTATGATTTTTAAATATAGTTAAACTGAGCTTTGTGCCCCTTCTGGAACATTGCTATAACAGTTTAGTGTGATGTTTATGCACTAGTTAGTTGCACTAGTCTAGGTATTACAGTTCTTGCTTTTTAAAGAAAGAGTGTCTGCATTTCCGTTAGAAGTGTGCTTAGTCATTATTTCCTTTGTTCCAAAAATGTTTAAATACACTTAGTGGAAAGTTTGTTTATACCAATAATGGCACAAAACACATTGTAGATTATTACACTTATCGGTATACAAAGCATATGCTATGTGCTTTGTGCCATATATAGAACAAACAATTAAAACATCATTTTTGGTGCACATTTTTAAGATTAATTTTTTTCTTCAATTTTCCTGAACTCAGGGCTATTTAAAAGGTAACAAATGATTTTTTTCATTAAAATATAAAAAATCGTGCAGTGAAGGGTTAATAATTGCTGTCACCATGTGTCCTGAATTATTAAATTTACTATGAAGCTTCAATGAATAGCTCAAAAGAAGCCAATAACCTACAATGATACTATTACATTCGTTTAGTACCATATATATCAACTATTATTTTGCATAACTATGAACATTTGTCCTTTATTACTAAATTTATACGTTAATAATTTTCATAATTGTTTAAAAAATGTAGGATTATTCCAATACTAACTGACTATAGATTAATATCGGTCAGATAATACTAATTATTTACATTTGCTACAATTAGATAATACAGTTATTATTATTAAATTCATATAACTATTACAAATAACTATTATTTTTAATTACTACCACCATTTTTCATTCTTTTTCAAATTAAACTAGAAGCTTCAGCAGATAATGTAATCCACCATGAGTCTACAACTATACTAGTCGATTTACTAACTATTGGGTTGTTCGGAAAATCATTAAGTTTTTTCCAACAGATGATTTAGTTGTATTTCTTTGCACTCAGCTTCACATTTAAGCCGTAAACTTTTATCTGCTTTGAGAGCTCATATAGCAAGGCTTGAGGGTGAAAAATTCCAACTTATTCCACGCAGTAGATTTTGGTTGGTGTCCTTTTAAATATAGAAAGCGATAAGCAGCATTTCCGACACATCTTACTGTTTTACTACGGAAAGGGCTGTTCAACTTGCTGTTCAGCCCAGAAAGAAATTGACCGATGTGTCTGGAAAAGGGGTGTTGACAGTACGCCTGTGTCAGAACTGATTCGCTTAATTTCGATCCGACAATTTTAATGTCGAAGATGCGCCACTTTCAAGGCCGGTTAAAGCTCATATTAACGCGATAAAGGCATTAGTTGATGCGAACCGGCGAAAAATAACACGTGAGATAGGATTGAGGTTAAATTTATTAGAGTCAACAGTTTATGGCCGCTGGAAAGGCCTGGGATTATCCTCGAAGTTTGATGTATGGGTTCCCCATGTTCTCACAGAGAGAAATCTGTGTCCCGCATTGACGTCTGCAATTCGCTTCTCAAACGTCACGAAAATGATCCGTTTTTTAAGCGCATCATCACCGGGGAAGAAAATGGGTTGTATTCGACAACGTCAAACGCAAGAGGTCATGGAGCAAAAAAGGTGAACCGGCTCAAACCATTTCCAAAGCCGATATTCACCAAACAAAAAAAAAAAAAGGGTGATGCTTTCTGTTTGGTGGGATTTTACAGGAATCGATTTTTTTAAGCGTTTACAGGATGACACAATGATTAATTCGGAAGTCTACTGTCCTCAGTTGGATAAACTGAATGATGCACTTCAACAGAAAAGGTCAGAACTAATCAGCAGGAAAGGTGTAGTGTTTCACCAAACCAACGCGAGACCTCACAAATGTTTGGTCACTCGCCAAAAGCTTTTACAGCTTGAATAGGATACAATGCCACACCCGCCATATTCTCCATACCTGGCACCATCGGATTATTATTTGTTCTGGACACTCCAAAATTTTTAGTTGGTTAAACCTTTACCTCAAATGAGGAGGTCAAAAACGACCTCAATCAGTTTTTTCCCAGCAAAGACCAAAAATTTTATGAGCGTGAAATTATGTTACTACCAGAAAGATGTCAAAAAGTGTTGGACCAAAACAGCCAATATATAATTTAATAATTATTAAATTATTAATTTCCCCTTAACCCTTCACTGCACGGTGTGCCAGATCTGGCACAAACCAAATAAACCCTCATATATTCCAATGACTTTTTAAATGCAGTTAAACTGAGTTTTACGCCTCTTCTGGAACATTGCTATAACAGTTTAATGTGATGTTTATGCACTAGTTAGTTGTACTAGTCTAGGTATTACAGTTCTTGCTTTTGAAAAAAAGAGTGTCTGCATTTCCGTCAGAAGTATGTTTAGTCATTATTTCCTTTGTTCTAAAAATGTTTTAATACACTTAGTGGCAAATTTGTTTGTACCACTTATGGCACAAAACACATTGTAGATTATTACACTTATACAGATACAGATACAGATCGTGAGAAGATAATTGCGTTAGAGCTACGCTCTTTTTCGCTGTTTGGGTGAGAGAGAGAACATGATTGAGCTGACATGAAACAAATGGAAGGACTGGGTAAAAATGTAAGTGCAAAATTACAATAGAAAAACAAAAAGTGTAGGAAAAGTCAGAGCGAGGGACCTGCCCCACGCTCTGTACTCACTTCGCGCCGGAAGTGGGCGAGGAAGAGACCTACTGTTAGGGCCAATCCTAACATGGTAGGGGTCTTATGGAGCGCCTAACCAGCAAGCCTTTTCTTGCCGGTAGGGGAGGAGAGAGTCGCTAACAGCGAGAAGGCCATAGGCCTCGAAATGAGACCCAGCCTAGCGGCAAGCCGCTGGCTCGGCATGGACTAGTGTGAGAGATTGTCATCCCTAGTAAGGTTGCTCCTCCGAGAACCGAGGGAGTAGGTGATGTGCATGGTATCAGATGGAAACCTAGTACCACCGTGGTGGAAGGTGTAATGAACTTGATCATGAATTAGTGGGTTAGGGTGGTTCTCAAGCTTGGTGAACAAGTTTGTGGAAGTATCGACGATGTAGGAGGTAATAACTTGAAGGTTAGCATCGTTGTGAAGAGTTTTGTTGGAAACATACCAAGGGGCATTGAAGATTTTTCTGAGAGTTTGGTTTTGGAGGACTTGTATGTTCCTCATATTAGACTTGGCTGCCTGTCCCCATACAGGGACGCTATAAAGGAGTGCAGGGCGAATCACAGTTTTATACAACAATAGTTTGCTTTTAATACTAAGATGTCTGCTATATAGTAAGGATAAGACATAACCTAGTTTTATTTTTGCTTTCTTTACCACATCAGTGATATGAGTATTAAATGTCAGCTTGCAGTCTAAGTGGACTCCTAAGTATTTTACACTTCTAGAGTAATTAATTTCAACATTATTTAGTATGACGCGAGGGGGGTAAGTGATGTTCCCTCTGGAAAAACAGATTGCTTGTGTTTTGGAAGGATTGATTGCGATGCGCCATTTGTTGAGATATTCGGAGATAATATTTACATAGTCTTGTAGATATTTATGTGCGAATCTTCTATTATATTCGCCCACCAGAATACTTGTGTCGTCGGCGAATAGACATGTAAGATGTTTGGGGTGGGTGGGAAAATCATATGTATAGATGTTGTACAAGGTAGGAGAAATTGAGGACCCCTGAGGGACCCCAGCATTAATATTATGTTTTCTTGATAGATGCTCTTGCAACTTAATTTGGAAAGTGCGTTTGTGGAGAAAGTGATGAATTATTTTGATTATATAGTTGGGGAATTTAAGTTCAATGAGTTTATAAATAAGGCCTTCGTGCCAAACTCTGTCAAAGGCCTTACCAATGTCAAAGAAAATACCTAAGGTTAACTTTTTGGCATTCATATTATCTGTGATGAAATTGACCATCCGCACCAATTGGTGGGTGGTCGAATGTTTGTCTTTGAACCCGAATTGTATGTTAGGTAGTATTTGGTTCACTTCATTATGTTTTTTGATGAGCTTAAGAATTACTTTTTCTAGTACCTTAGAAAGTGAGCTCAGAAGGCTGATGGGCCTATAGTTTTGAGGAGAGGTGAGGACGGTGTTTGGCTTAGGAATAGGTATGACGAGGGCATTTTTCCAGCATTTGGGAAAGTAGCCAAAAGCCAGTACCTTGTTGATAATTTTAGTGAAGTTTGTAATTGCATTGAGTGGGAGGTGTTTCAGGAAAATATTTTTGATGTTATCTTCACCAGAAGCTTTTCTAGTTTGGAGTTTATTAATGATTTCCATTATTTCAATTGGAGCAATAATCGGGGAGGGGAAGAAGCAGGGGATTTCTATAAAAATTATTAACAGTGTGGTTAACAGTGGAGATGGTTTCCTCATCATATTCGTTAGAGTTCAGTTGGAAATTGCCTTCTAAGGTGTTAGCTAGTGCAGTAACCTTATCTTCATCAGTATAAGCAAGGCCGCCACGGCCGGTGTGAAGGGCTGGAATTGGTTGGCTCTTTTTAGAGAATTTCCTTATTAGCATATAAAATGCGCTTGTGTTATCATCAAGACTTTCAATATAACTGTTGAAGGTATTATTTTTATGTTCAGAAATGAGGTGCTTGATATTACTTTGGAGATTATTACACTTATCGGTATACAAAGCATACTAGGTGACCCGTGCGGAATTCCGCAAAAAAAAAAAAAAAAAAAAAAAAAACTCTAAACTTAAAATTTAATACGACAATTTTTATTGGCTTCATTTGCACAACATCGCCATCTACTGCCGTCGTTCTGACAACTTTTCAAAGAGATCAAAGACACGTTCACTTTTACAACTACTACAAAAGTGATACCCTATATTAAAATCAAATACCCAAGGCTACTACTAAACTAAATACTAACGTTATCGCAAAACTACCATAGTATTTTGAAACAATAAAAGTTACAATTAAGGTTTACCGAGCTAAGCCTTGGCTTGAAATGTCGCATTTAAAATTGATTTGAACAACAATGTAACGATTTTAACGTTTGAGCAAAAAATTTAACTTTTTCAAACTTCAATCGCTTATAAGTCGCTTAAACGTGGATTTTCGAAATTCTCGTTACGCGGCGCTAGCGGAGAAACGTTCTAAAGAACGCATTTTTTTTAATCTTTCGAATGAAATCAAAATGGAGACGATACGACAATTATTTCGCTAGATAGAGTCAATTTTGTGCCCAAAAATTGAAGTTCGAATAAAAAACGAACCGACACTTTTTAGAGGGTGGGTCTAATTTTCGTCAATAGCCCGCGGGATAAGCTTCAAAATCATAAATTTTCTTGCAATTCGATAAAGAAATGAGCGAGTTTCGACCGGGTATAGGATTCGGCTTAGAGAAATAATATATGGAGATGCTATGTGCTTTGTGCCATATGTAGAACAAACAATTAAAACATCATTTTTGGTGCACATTTTTAAGATAAATTTTTTTCTTCATTTTTCCTGAACTCAGAGTTATTAAAAGGTAGCATATGACTTTTTTCATGAAAATATAAAAAATCGTGCAGTGAAGGGTTAAATAAAACGAAATTACTTTTCGAACAACCCAATGCAATAGTACAATAATAGCTCTTTTACTTTGATAACGTTATGAAATATACATAAGTTTAAATTCAAAATTTAGTGCAGTTAAAACAACTAAGTATTTAATTCTTACAGTAAATCTTTTTTTGTCTAACGGTAACTTTATATTCTTAACATCAAATTGGCTTTAGGATTTTGTAGCAGTTGGGTTGATTAAATACAGTAAAACAAAATCTACAATACAATGGATACCGATCAGCCTTCACGAAACGCAACCTATCTTCGGAATGAACGGCCCCCGATTTAGCTATACAAATGAGTCTCAAGATCGGAAAGTATTATCTGACCGATATTAGTCGGTAGTCAGTTTCTATTGGAATGCTCGTACATTATTTAAATAGCTTCCTGTATTCTACTGCATTCTCCAGGAGAATTGTACAACTTTAATTAGTTGTTTAAAAACAGTTAAAATTTACTGCTATGAACTAACTGTTGCAATGTTTCATTTACTAATTACAATAGCTTTTTTAGAGCAATAAAGCAATTAAAAGTTAAATAATACGACAATAATAGCATTTTATCAAAATTAGTACAATTATATCAGTTTTTACAAGTATGTAATTTTAGATAATTCGTACATTATTAAGTAATTATTATAATTGTAGCCTTTAGTTTTCATAGGATCATTATTAAGCGGTAGTCATTTAGTAGAAAAAAGTTGTATAACTGGATCAAGTGTAATTATAGGCATCCCTTTTAAGGAATTATGGGAACGGTTGGAGATTGACGGCCCAGATTGTTTACGCTGGCCCTGGTACAAAATAAAATAGAAAGCCGTTGAAAACGTTATTTAAATCGCCGATGATGCAACATGAGTTACGAAAATTGGTGTTTTTTTATCCAAACTTTTTACAGATAGTGGAATTCCTTAACTTTTAACAGTTTTGGGTTTATCTTAAAACAATATCATAGTGACAAGAAGAAAATGGAGATATTAAGCTAATTTAGAAGAATGCCAGCTTCCTAGTTAATCGAGACAGTGGCTATCTAATTTAGGTTTGGCTGGTGCAGTGCACGGGTGGGGGGGGGGGATTCATCCGACCAGAGCTTAAGGTTTTAACATCGAACAACACGATTCGATTTTTTGAGTGAAGCATGTTAAGGATTTAAATTATCGTTCGGATTAGTAAATGTGTCGAAATTTTGTTTTCTCAATATAGAGATGGTAGAAAAAATATAATTTCGGTCTTAGTCACGTTGATGTGAATATTTAATGTAAAATTTTTATAAATAATGCTAAACAGGTATAAAATTCAAAAATGAGCACATAAAGCAAGGAGACGTAGTATAAGATTTACAACTAAATATCCTAGATAAATATCCAAATTGGAAAAAAAAATATTATAAACATTTTGATTAGATTTTATGGATAAACACTTTAATTTCTACAAGTAAGAGTGCTTATAGTTTCAGTAAGAAAAATAAACAATTCCGCACTAAAATGCATTCTTTGCTGAAAATTCTTCACAAGTTTTTGTGCAGTGTCAACAATGAATTATTAAAAATATTAATTTTTATAACTGAGTTTAAAGAAAGGAAACTACTAAAAAGAAGAATAGTTGTCATTTCAGCTAAAAAATATAGCTAATCACTGGCTGGCTATAAAAATATTTTTTTAAAGAATTTTAAAGATATTCTACTACTAGTATTAAATTATCAATGCTAAACAAAAAAGATATTTAAATACCTCTGGAAGACTGCATTTTTCCATAATATGTGTACATCCTAAAATATCTAATCAGAGAAGTTTCTTATATATTTTCCAAGCACAAAACCTTCACTGAATCTCAAGTGAAACATTTATGAGTTGACTTCTGAAAATAAATCAACTCAGCCAACTTGTTTTTTTTTTTTTTTTTGCTTTCTTTAATGCATCTTGTGTCATGCCTTTCAACTTTCTGAATTCCAAACTTTTTTTTCAATGAGATTAGCGTGATATCATCTGTGCTAGACTACCGAAGAATTTATCTCAATGATTTATAACGCAGGAATGCAAGCAAGTTTCAAAAGGCTGTTGCCTAATTATGCTTTTCATCTCGCATTCCAGCTAAAATCTCTTCCCTTTTCTATTCAATAGAAAACGCAAAATTACGACGAGACGTTTGAAGCTACTGGGAAATTCAACAAAAAAAGCCGCCATCTTGTCTCCAACGTGACGCTCTTGCATTTCATTAAAAAATAGTGATTTTAACCCATTAATGCCTGGCATTTTTTTTCCAAAGATATTTTGTATACTGGTTACAAACAGTGTTCAATGGGCAGGAAAAATAATTAAAAAATATGGTGTAAAAATATTTTTTTTTTATTAAGGAAAGAAAAATCGTCCCTTAAAAGTTACGATAGACCCCAGAGGGTACACAGTTTTTCTACTAAATTTTTTTTCTGCCTACGATATAATATTTAGAAAGACATTTTATAAGAAAAATAAAATCAGCAATGAACATAAACTGGGAACCTGGGAATAACTTTGAAAACTGAGCTTTTTTCTTGAGATTGTGAACGATGTCATTTTTGATAAATGTCATATTCAAACTGCTACAGAACACACTTTACAATGGTTATGTGCTGCAATCTGTTAATAACGAATTGAAACAATACCAAGGTACTAATTGAGCACTATTATTTGGTTGAAATGCTCATTTTTGGGAAATTCAGACCCATTTTTGGACCGTCCCTAAAAAGGGACTCTGTTAAGGGCTAATGAACGAAACTTTGTTGAACAGGAAATCACAAACCGGTGTGGGATTTCATATTCTTTAAAAAATAAATGTTTTTTCAGTTTTATACAGCTAATTTACTAGTAATTTTACAGTAATTAACTGTAAAATTGTTAATTTTACATTAGTAAACTGTAAAATTGCTAGTTTACAGTTATAAACGGTAAAATAACTAGTTTTACTGTTTATTACTGTTCTTTTACAGTTTTAGACTGAAACCTCTGCTTTCAGTATTATACTGTAAAAACAATTTTTTTTTTTGCAGTGTATGCAAAAAACATTGCTCATTACCTTTTAAAATTTTTATGTGAACGTCACGCACGGGAAAAATGGCGCTTTTTGAATGGAATGGCCCGAAATAACTTAGTTCTTATTTTCCATTATTAATTACTCCGAGTTATTTAACTGCCCTCTGCGGTTTTCCAATGCAAACATTTAAGCAAACTTAATTAGGAAAAGAAATAATTTTACCATACTAAACAACAACTTAACTCGACACTGAACGTCACTACGGGCGGAGCCAATAAGAGCTCACAAGCAGTCAGAGATCTCCTCTCATTCGCCAAGTAGGCTGTGACGTTTATCTAACTCGTTTTTCAGTGGCTAACGTCACGCTGACGTCACGATGTTTTTGTCAAGAAACCTTGCAGTCTAGTATAAAAGCAACATTGTTTCATGAATCAAAATAGAATTTAATACAGTGATACACAGCATTTTCGATAATATTACGAACTTTAAAAAAAAGTAGGGAAAAGGATTTTTTTCACCAAGCTTAAGATGTTGTTACTGCAGTAATCTCTCAACTAATCGGCCTATGGACAAAAAGAGAGATTGGACAACAAGAAATCGGGATGGGAAAGAGTTTTATAAACCTATACTCATTTCTTACTCCGTCATAGTATTAAAAGCACATGTTACACATTTAAAGATAAATTTAATGTACAGGGTCACTCCATAGGGACTAACGTAACATTTAGAGCTGATTTTGTAACTGTTTTTACTTGTAACTTAAAGGATAAAAAATATTTTTTAGTTACGCTGGTGGATTTACATTGTACATGGTATCTATGTATCATTTCTGCTAAGAATTTAAAACAAAATTACTGACAGTAGATATTTTTTTCAACCAAAATAGCAGCGTGACTAACGTAACATTTTTGCAACCCTGAAAATGAATGCTCATGTTGTGAGGCAAACATTTCTCAAAGTTAAGCAAGTGTTAAAAATTGAATGATATATTTGAAAAATGTGTAAAGTTGGCTTTTAAAAACATAACACATTTATTAAATCTTAATTTTTTTCAGTCTTAAGTGTCAGTTTTACTCAAGATGGAGTGTGACTAACGTAACGTGACTAACGTAACCATCGAATAACAAGCAGTAAACACACTACAAACTATTTATTATGGCTAATCTTAGTGATAATTACAATACTTTTTCATTTTTTTTACTTCTTATGTTCTATGAGTTTTGTTTATTTATTTATTTATTTATTGTTTGATACTTTTTTCACTTCGGTATTTTTTTTTCCTTCGGCTGAGGTTGACATTTCTATGGAATGATCCAATGGGTTTTCCAGTTTCACTTGTACGATCTTTATTTCCGCAATCGTTCATCCTAGATGCGTATTTCCAATTGCAAAAATAATCAAAATAAAGAGCAGAGTTAAGATATTAAAGGGTTGAAGCGAGAAAAAAACAATGAAAAAATACGGAATCTAATTTTTCATGAATAACTACTCCAGGTCCCCTAAAGTATGTTTATTATAAATATCTCTACTGAAAAATAATTAAAAAAAATAAATGCGATTTAAACTCGAAGAGATATTTGAGTTCAAAGTTTTAAGAGCTGAGCAAAAAATGAGATCAAAACGTATCACCCTTTCAGTAGAATGGCCGCTTTAGTAGAATTCTACCGAAACCGCTACACTACCATTAGCAGCTACATTTTCTCCAAATATGTTTTACTGACAGTGAATGCATAATGGTGTAAGTTAAAAAATGTCAAGTTTCATATCTCTGTGAATATTGGTCGTACTAATTTCGAACTTTTTGTGTTCGAGTTTTTTTTTATGATCTTGCTTTCCTAAACATAAATTAAGAAGCCTTGAATCCGCATAAAAATTACTTTTCGTATTTCTTGAGTAAATTGCAACTTTGAATACCATTAATATGCACTTTCTTTTGAGTAGTTCTGCAATTAAAAGTGCATCTAGAATGAACAGCTGGGAAAATAAAGGACTTGCAAGTTAAATCGGAACACCCTGTACACACATGAAGTGCATACCCCAGCAGCACCAGAACGTTCAAATTTGGTGCAAAAATGGTGTTATTGGTCAAATAACGGTGCTAAGTGTCCCTTGAACGTTATATTTGACGTGCAAAAACAGTAATATTATCACGGTGTCATTTCAG
>JAXGGA010019305.1:0-20330 GCA_038373865.1 Uloborus plumipes
CCACTGAAAAGTTCTTATAAGGTGTTTCTTTTTTCCCAAAAACCCAGGAATAAAGCAGTGATGATTGTCCACCGACATCTGTTGAATTTTATGGTAACTTACATTATATAAAAATCAGATTACTTTTTACTTTTCAAGTACCGTAAAAGGGGGTTAATCGGAACACTTTTCAGCTTTGATTGTAAAAAAAGCAGTTAAAAGATTTTTTTTTAATTTGATTTTTTGGGTAAAAACTTCGGTCTTGCTTTACTTTTGATATTCCAAGCAAAGACAAAAGATTTTGAGCAATTATTATTAAAATATATAGCAAATTATGGATGTTCCGAATCACCCCGCTGATAGGGGTCAATCGGAACACTTGTTAAAATTTTTATTTTTTTCAATTTAATCTGTAATAGGTCTCACAAACATGAGTAATATTGATAGGGGAGAATAAGAACAGATAATTACTGTCAAATAAATGTATAATTTCAGTACCAATAAACGTTTATAATTTGTGAAAATTCAAAATAATTTTGAACTTATGAAAAATGAAAAGTAATTTTAAGAAAAGCTTTTGAATTGAAATGCAAAGATTTAACATGAATGGAAGTCACTCATGTCGTCCACAAATATGTACTTGTCCTTAAAACTAGCAATTGTGACTTGGCTTAAGTTTTTTCATAACATCTTCTGGGATGAACTCTGCCTTTTCTTTAGTTTTTTGAAATTTCTGGGTTTCGGGGATTGTCCTGAAAGATTTTTTCGCTTATTCATCACTGTCTGTGTGCTGGACGTTTACTACATAAAGTCTATGTGACTTTCTCCCTTTTATTTTAAGTAAAAAAAAGTCTCCTGGAGAAAAAATCTTTTGAAATCTGTAACTTTTGTCATTCTAAGATCTAGTTGCTCACGAGAAGGGATAAACAGTAATAAATCCTTGTCCCTGTCTTGATTAGAAGAATTGGGGTTAAAATCTTGATTTTTCAAACAATTTCCTTCAAATAAGTTTGAATTGGAACAACAGAACTAAGTGTTCCGATTCACCCCGCAAATTTTTTTCCCATGGCATTTTTCAGAATTCTTCACTTTTATGACACAATTTATAAAAAATATAAATTTTAATGTGGTATTCTGTTGTTCAGATACATGTATAATTGAAACATACCACTCATAGTTTTTAAATATAAGAAGGTTTGTTCTTGCATATGAAGTTTTGCAGTCTATGAAAATGTGATGTTTTCTAGCATTCAACGTGCAGCCCTCTTTAGAAGCCAGTAGCGTTGCCAGATTGACAAAAGTATTTTTTTCCTACTTCCTATGATCTTACCTTTCTAAAAAAAAATTCATGGCGAAAAATACCCAATAGTATATTTATGAAGAATTTCTTTGTACGGTTGGGAAGTTTTGTTCCGATTGACCCCGCTGTTCCTATACACCCCATTTTACGGTACGATTTCAAAATTGAGTATAAAAGTGTGATAGTTCGTTTTAAAATACTTTTTTTCCTCCTCAAGAGTGTTTAGTAAGATATTTCAGGTAAAAAATCAATAAATATGAAATTCAATTTTCTTAAAATATTAAGTTTCGAAACAAAATTACATCTATCTAACATATTTAGACGAGCAATTCTGGTATATATATATTTCGGATCTCGAAAACGGCTCTAACGATTTTGATAAAATTTTGTCTTTAGATAAAGTTTTGGTTTTTGAGTTCATCTACATCTGCCTTTTTTCTGTAAAAACGCGGTTTTTTGTGCCTTCATTAAAAGTTTGACGAGCTTTCTTTCGCTATTTTCTTTATGATTACTCTTATTGTTACTGTTCACAGCAACCACGTTTTATTATAACAATGGATTTCATATTTAATCACATCAGCGTAAATTTTAATTTTTATGGTATTTTTCAAATGAGTTTTGGCAACACGTTAGAATTATTATTGTTTTTGAAATTAAAAGAAGATCAATCAAAATAAAGTTAGAATTGGGTGTGGGCCGCGGTAGTCCGATCGGTTAGTCGTCGGATTCGTAACCGGAGGGTCCCGGGCCGATCATATAGAGGAAGCCCAGCCGATAAAAGATCCACCGTTTTCATTAATGATGGCTGAGGGACGTTAAAAATGTTCGTGGTCATAAAATCCTCCAAGTGAAACGATACCTCTGGGGGATGCTGGGCCAAGGGTTTGCTCGGCCTTAGGGCCTGGTTCAAAAATGAACAAAGCGCTCTTCAGGGCCCCATCCCGGTTAAACCACGAGTTGTGGTATGTACGGGGGGAACCTTGAAGTGTGAAGTAAAAATGAAAGTCAAAAACAACTGGAACAAAATGCGTACTGGAGAACAGGGACTATGCATCCATTCTCATCAACACCTTCCGCGTCTTCGGCGCCAAATGAAACGAAATTGCGTGTGATTTTATGGTGAGCATGGATTAAATAAGGTTGTGTTTTTAAAACAAATTACGGCTGTTTTAAATGCGTAATTGCAACAAGTACTTCACAATCTAAACAAGTACTTCGCATTTTAGCAAAAAACACAAGTTTACAAACCTCTTTTTTCTTTAACGAGCGGGCTCGGTCCCCTGGTACTAAATATATAAATATATATGCAAGAATTGCTCGTTTAAAGATATTAGATAGATAGATAGGCGTATTTGGGATCCCTTATGGGATCCCTTAGTAACTTTAAATCAGCTGAGGGGAGGGGGCGGGGGCAATACGATTGGTGAAGCATTCACAGCAAATCTAATGCAGAATTTATAAGCAAAAACATGAACTGTAGAACTATATTTTATAAATATTTGGATCTAACAGAGTCTTAGGTCTTACGTCAGTACAATATTACTGCCCATAGCATCGTTTTTGAATTTGTTATACTCGATTTTAATTCAATCCCTATAAAGCCAAATCATACATTTTTGAGATTTTCCTTTCTTTTTTGTTTAGCCACATATTTGGCGCCCATTCTCCTCTATCCATAGAAATTCGAAAAGAAATAAAAGGATTATTCGTATTTCCTGAATGGAGATCTTTTCCCTGAATAATCTATCACAAATAAGCCTCTTTCAGAACCATTCTATCGATTCTTTTTTGAAGAATTTATTTCAAGAAGAGGTTTGGTAAAGCCCAAAAGATGGGGCTTTCATAGAGCATTCAATTCAGAGCAAAAGAATGCATTAGACGTTTTGGTTCTTCGAAAATTGAATTAAAAAAATAATTTGAGTAAAAATAATATTTAAACCCTGGAATCCTATTGTTCTGTAAATATTTTGATTAGTTTATAAGCAGTTATAGTTTCGTGTAAAACTCAAGAAAGCTAAGCTTTACCTGTCATTATTAAATTCCAATAAAAAGAAGATGAAACACATTTGAAGCAAATATTGGTGGATTAAAATTTTAAGAACAAAGGAAAAACTTCCACCTCTTGGTTGCATTTCGTCGGGCAATTATGCAATATTTTGTGATTTTCAAGTAATGGCAAGTAAAGCTTTTTTATTAGTTTCATTGGAAATATATAGGAATTTTGTAGTTCTAGAATGAAATTTGTATTTATGCATCCATATGATATGGACAAAATTATAAGGACAACTAAGGTTTGTGTGCTCCAAAAAGCAAAACTTGCATGTTTTTTGTTCTGCACACTGCCCTACAAAACAATATAAATGCAATCGACTGGAAGCATCGTAAATTATTTCTTCAGTAATGCCGCTAGGTACTAAACTTACAGAATTTGAGAAAGCGAAACTGGGAGCTTTAAAATTTTCAGAACTTACTGTGATTCGAATTGCAACGAATCTGAATAGATAGAGATCAGTCATTTATAACTTTCTCAAACATTCTAGTAAACCCGGATGGCAAAGACAAACAGGTACATCATCTTCTGTTTTAGTGCGTGTAAAAAATAAGAATAAGACGAGCTTCCTAGCAAAAAAAAAAAAAAAAAAAACTTAAAATCAGATAGAAGTTACAGTAACGCTGCTGTGCCTGATCTATTCAATGTGTTTGACTAAGGGAGAATAAGTTATATTTTTTAAAACTATTGTCATTGCCGACTCTTTAAAAAGTTTCTAAGAGTATTGAGTGTGACAAAACTGCATTATCGTAGGTAAAAAGAGAGAACATGCAATCTCTTCTGATTAGAAAAAGTAATTCGGGTACAATCTGTGAGAAAGGAAAAAAAAAATTACAAAGCGTACACCATACATTTGGCGATGGCTCGGTAATGGTCTGAGGAAATTTCGTAACAAACGGAAACTACGCCAATAGTTTTTGTATTTTGAAAATTATGTTCATGTACTGGGTGATTAATGTTTTACCAAAAGCAACTTTAATTACAAATGTAGACAAATAGTTTCAGCAAGATAATGTCTAATTTCATGTTCCTCAATGCTCAAAATCATGGCTTGATGCAAAAGACTTTAATTACACCGATTTTATCGGTATCGACCAAAACCGACTTTCTTTACACCTGACCCTTTCGACTTGATGTAACCCTCCTCTCTCTCAATGTGTGTGTTTGTGCTAGAAGAGTTTGAATAAAAATCATAGAAAAATAAAATTAAAAACCAAAAGAGCATCAACGAGAGTCAAGTGAAAAGCAATAAGCAACCGCGATTGATTAAAAAAACTATGCGCTTATTATTCAGTAAAAAGTGCATCTTTACCTGTATAGAAAGAAAAACTTTTCTTTTGGAAGTATTTTAATAAATGAGTTATAAATTATAAATGCTGAGAGAACGCCTTAGCAATATTATTTGGCTTATTTATAGCTCAGAATATTTTATTGAACGACGATGCAATAACGCGTGCTTCTAAGTATGGTTTTATCGAAAGCAATCCGGTTAGCAAATGTGCTACAAATCTTAAAGTAAAACAGAATAAACCAATCAGAACAACGCAAGATAACCAAATCTCTGCTAAGAAGCTAAACTTTAATTATAGCCTAAGGGCGTTTTCAAAACAAAATGACGGAATATTTCCCATTCTAACAATTCCAAGCGTAGGAATTAATTAATATAGAGGACTTTGCCGGCAGAGAAATTTCTACCTGACAGCTGGCAACACATTCTTATTGGCTGAAGCATCTAGAACATTTGCTGTTAATTTTTGAAAGAGAACTCAGAAATAATGGTTACCGCATCTGATGTGCCACAAATGTCTTGTTCCGCCGAGGCTAGTTTTCTTGTTGTTAAACGGCTTGAAACAGGAATGTCATAAGTTTGCTAATAAGTTGTAACTTACACGTACCGAGTAATTTAATTTAGTTATGACGAACGTTTTGTGTAATACCGGAGTAAAGTTACTATTCAATTGCTGTTTCGTCAGTATTTTACTTTATTGGAGTTGTTGCACAACATTATTCTAAAGTAAAAATGAAGGAAAGTAATGGTAGCAATTTGAATAAAGAACAGGAAGGAAGAAATTGCATGCATGCGCAATAGGGTGGAGCGAAAAAAATGAATTTTTGATTTTCATAAACGGGTACCTTTCATTTACTGTGAATGAGGATAAGTAACAATTCTGTGAAATATTTCACTTTTGCGACGTCATCTTTAGTCTGCACATTTGGCCTAAAGTTTTAAAATTTTTGATTTTTTAAATATTTTTCAAATTTTTTAAAAAAATATTACAAATAATAAAACTAGTGACGGGTGGATATTAAATGGAAGAAAAAGGTTTAAAATATACAAGGAATTTTTTTAAACCATTTTAAATTATGATTTCAGTCTGCGCATTAGGCCCAAAGTTCATCAAATTTCTCAAAATTTCTGATATTTTCAACATTTTTTAATTCAGTTTTTCCTCTCAATATTCACTTGAAGTGTCTTCAAACCTATTTTTGTTCATTTTGTTATTACTTTGCACTCTGAAACTCTTTGCTAGCTCATGTGGAACTACCCAGGACTCACCACGAGGAAGTGACCGTACTTCTAGTCCTACACGTGAGCCCTTCCTTCCAACCAATGCGAGCACGGATTTACATTTCTTAGATACGTCTTTAACAGTTAAATTGTTCCTTTGTGTCGTAAATTGATCTAATATTTCTATCAGATATCCCCGTTTTTAGCCTACTTTCCCGTTAAAAATAAAAGAGACGAAAAAAGCATTAAAATTGGCTTAATGCATCTAAAAAATGTCGCCAAGTCCAAAAAATATCGCCAAGTTCAAAAAATATCGCCAAGTCTAAAAAATATCGCCAAGTAAAAAAAAGTCAAAAAGAAACAAAAAAATGAAATAAATATCGAAAAATTAAAAATTTGAAAGTAGGGTATTGAGATGGGGAATTTGTGTGTCGGTCTGTCGGTCGGTCTGTCGGTCTGTCTGTCCCCCCCTAATAACTTTTGAATGAACATTCCGATTTGGACAAACTTTTTTTTGTTGGAAAGATCTCGGCGAGTACAGCTCATTCCCATATTTGATTTTTCGATTTGAACAATTTTTGGTTCAACTTTGAGCCGTTCAAACAACCAGTCCCGCGATACTAACTTTTGAATGAACGGTCCGATTTGAACAAACTTTTTTTTGTTCGAAAGGTCTTTTCAAGGATACTTCATTCCCGTATCTACATTTTCGATTTGAACAATTTTTCGTTCAACATTGAACCGTTCAAGCAACCTTTCCCCACCTAATAGTTTTTAGCCTACTTTCCCGTTAAAAATAAAAGAAAGACGAAAAAAGTATTAAAAGTGGCTTAATGTATCTAAAAAATATCGCCAAGCCCAATAAATATCGCCAAGTCCAAAAAATATCGCCAAGCCCAATAAATATCGCCAAGTCCAAAAAATATCACTAAGTCCAAAAAATATCGCCAAGCCCAAAAAATATCGCCAAGCCCAAAAAATATCGCTAAGTCCAAAAAATATCGCCAAGCCCAAAAAATATCGCCAAGCTCAAAAAATATCGCCAAGTCCAAAAAATATCGCCAAGCTCAAAAAATATCGCCAAGCCCAAAAAATATCGCCAAGCCCAAAAAATATCGCCAAGCCCAAAAAATATCGCCAAGTCTAAAAAATATCGCCAAGCCCAAAAAATATCGCCAAGCCCAAAAAATATCGCCAAGTCCAAAAAATATCGCCAAGCCCAAAAAATATCGCCAAATCCAAAAAATATCGCCAAGTCCAAAAAATATCGCCAAGTCCAAAAAATATCGCCAAGTCCAAAAAATATCGCCAAGCTCAAAAAATATCGCCAAGTCCAAAAAATATCGCCAAGCTCAAAAAATATCGCCAAGCCCAAAAAATATCGCCAAGTCCAAAAAATATCGCCAAGCCCAAAAAATATCGCCAAGTCCAAAAAATATCGCCAAGTTAAAAAAAGCCAAAAAGAAATAAAAAGGTAAAATGAATATCGAAAAAATAAAAATTTGAAAGTAGGGTATTGAGATGGAGAATTTGTGTGTCGGTCTGTCGGTCGGTCGGTCGGTCTGTCTGTCCCCCCCCTAATAATTTTTGATTGAACATTCCGATTTGAACAAATTTTTTTTTGTTGGAAAGATCTCGGCGAGTACAGCTCATTCCCATATTTGATTTTTCGATTTGAACAATTTTTGGTTCAACTTTGAACCGTTCAAACAACCTGCCTCGCGATACTAACTTTTTAATGAACAGTCCGATTTGAACAAACTTTTTTTTGTTCGAAAGATCTTATCAAGGATACTTCATTCCCGTATTTACATTTCCGATTTGAACAATTTTTCGTTCAACATTGAACAGTTCAAACAACCTTTCCCCACCTAATAACTTTTAAGTGAACCGTCCGAATTGAATAAACTTTTTTTTGTTCGAAAGATTTTGGAGAGGTTCATTCCTATATTTCACTTTTCAATTTGAACCATTTTTCGTTCAATGATGAACCGTTCAGAAAAAATGTTAACATGAGCGCCTACGGAAAAATTTAAATTGAATGTTGATTCTGAACTTCAAGGCGGATTTCCTTCAAACTAACTTTGCAAGAAAATGGTTTTGATAAATAATGTATTGTAAAGTACTTTTCTGAATAATCTTCTGTGAGGACTCTGATTCCGACTCCGACAACGCAAACATGGTGGAAATGCAGGCTCAGAAAAAATGACTGACTGGGCAGACGATTTTTTGTTTATTTATTTATTTGTTTTGTTTAATTCATTACTATTGTTTTTTTTTTTGGCAGACGATTTTTTTTTGTTAACAAAAATTTTTCATTCACGAGAGCATTTTATTCTTTATTTATATTTATTAACTGGCAACGGATTAAAAATGAAATTCGAGACATTTTATAACGATTTTTTTTCTTTCTTTGATTAAATGTGTTTTGATGTTCTTTGTTCTTTTATTTATTTATTTTTTTTTCTTTTGAAAACGGTTGTGGAATTTTTCTACGGAAGAACTATGACAGTTACGTTCTTTAAATGGTGCGACAAAACTTTATTGACTCGTTTATTTACTTTTTACGTGTCTATTTCATCTGATGAGAGGGGTATATTTTGCTTTTAGAAATCAGCTTTAAGTGCTATAAAGGTATGTTTGACATAATTTTCAGTTTCAGATAATTAATAGAATATTGATCAGATGCTAGAATGCCGATATCGATGTACGGGAAAGTAGGCTCGTTTAGTTCTTGACAGAACTTCTTGTTACTAAACTTTTTCTTTTCCTGTGATTACATACCAATTTTTTTAGAGCTTGTGACCTATTTGACAGCTCTTTCAACTGATTGAGTCTTGAATGGAAGTTTAAAAAGAGCGCATTCAGAAATCATATTTAAATTCTCAGTTTCCAGTAATCTTTGTAAATATTGTGTTGTTACATAAAAGGTGGCTTTGTAATTTCCACATCATGACAAGAAAACATATCGATGTATTCTGGCTTTTGATTTATGTATGTAATGTATGAAAATATATTTTTATCTATTTTTGGGATCTGAAGCATTCTCACTTGTTTACTTGTTTGTTTTCTAGATTGAGCGTTGACAATGCGATTTAAAACAAGTTTCTTTATATGCTCTCTCTTATAAACTAACTAGATTATTACCGGCGTTGCCCGGGTGCTTATTAATAAAACATAGCTCTAAAAACATATTTGAATCAATTCTATCTACATGGGACTATAAAAACTTATTTCATACTAAAATGAAATAGGTGAGCTTTAAATTGATAATTCATTGTTAACCGTAATCTTTGTTGGAAAATACTCCTATTTAAAAGTGTTACATTTTATCAATTTGTATGCCTAAAGGCTTATCTCTATTACTCTATCTATTCAAAGGTGGAAGAAAATGGCTATTTTGAGACAAAAAGTTTGAATTTTGTGCTTTTTGGATTTTTTAAAAATTTCAAAACCCCGACTATGTGAATTTTAGTGCATCAAGGAACCTCTGTGCCAATTTTGTTGAAAATCCGACGAAAACTGTGGATTTTTATAAGGAACAAACATACATACATCCATTTTTATATGCATAGATATCGATAACAGCATATTTCTAGGCTGCAAAGTATACATTGTTTTGAATAGATGTGAATACAATTTTCTGCTTTATCCCGGAGAGGTAAGTATAACTCTTTATAATCTCGCACAAATTTATAGCTAAATTAGTAACGTATGCACTTCATCCTAAAAGAGCTAGGACACTTTTACAGCGAAAGTTATTAACTCTTTAAAAAAATTATAGTCTAAGGATTATGTTTGCTGTAGTCAACCATCTGGCTTGGGAAAGCTTTGTTTCATAATTTTTTGGATATTTTCCCAGTCAAAACTATCTTGCTTAGCTCATGAAGTTACTGTTGCTCAGTACTTAAATCATTTTTATTGTCAAAATCGATCTGATCAATAACAAATTCTATAGGTTCAGTTCAAATTGAACTGATTTGAAAGTATAAATGTTGCTTAGTTTCGCCCAGCACGCCCAAAAAATCACTTTGGTCCATCTAGCTTTTGCAAAAAATGTCGCAAATTAAGTTCATTCAAATGTAATCGGCAAATATCCCGCTACAGAGGTCTATCCAGTTTTTCTTCCAGTTTGTGTATTACACCTTTGTATTTTCCTGTCTTTGTAGAGCATCCATCAAAAGCAATGCAAACAATATCCTATTCAAAGAAACATTTTATTGTTCCTGACTTGTCTAAAAAATGTTGATGTGTGCTCTCATTGGTTGGAAGCAAGGGGAGCGCGGGTGGCACCCAAAGTGCGGCCACCTCCTCGTGGTGAATCCTGGGTAGTTCCACATGAGCTAGCGAAGAGTTGCAGAGTGCAAAGCCCGAAAGCAGAATACTGCTAAATCGGCGACGTACGTCGCAGAACATACATCGGGGCTGCAGAACAATTGTATTCAAAACTAAGCAACCAAAAAAAAAAAGTTTCGCTTATAGCCCATGTCTCGCAGAGCAGCAGGCAATAATGTCGGCGCCGTAATCACAGGCTACCGACATTATTGCCTGCTTATCGACTTATATGCCGTAGCCAGTGCCGTGAAAATTGCCATATAGACCACAGCAGACGTGCGGACGATTTGACTTGTGCTTCTGAGGACCTTCCTGTTTTTCCGCAGAACTTCAGTGATTACTCTTGCGCAGGCTTCGTTTGAAGTTCTGCAGTCCTTCTTATTTGGGCAACAGAACTTTAGCTACGAAACTTGCAGTACACATTCGTTATTCAAATAATGTTTCCAACGATTATTTTTTTCCGCATGAAAATCGAACGCAAACTTAGTCTGAAATTCTGCGAGCCTTCACATTTTGGGCAACATTTGGGCAACAGAACTTTAGCTACGAAACTTGCAGTACACATTCGTTATTCAAATAATGTTTCCAACGATTATTTTTTTCCGCATGACAATCGAACGCAAACTTAGTCTGAAATTCTGCGAGCCTTCACATTTTGGCAGCATATCTTAAGTGACGAAGCTTGCGGTAGGTACACAAATCAGTTTTTAAAATTATGTTTGAAACATTTTTTTCGCAAGAGAGTCGCAGGGGCGCAGATTTTCAATTGACGTGTTGCAGGTCTTCACATTTTATCCGCAGAACTTCAGTGACGACACTTTGTTTTTCTATTAGATATTCAGTTATGCTTAAAACCATGTTTCCTCATGAGGGAATCGCGGGGACGCAAGCTTCGCTTGAAATTCTTCGGGCTTTCACATTTTGGCCGCAGAACTTCAGCGACGAAGCGTGTAGTACAAATAGTTTTTCAAATTATATTTTAAACAATTAATTCTTCCGCGTTAAAGAGTCGCGGGGAGCGGGATTCGTTTGAAGTTCTGCGGGGGGCCTACACATTTTATCCACAGAACTTCAGTGACGAAACTTGCAGTACAAACTATAGTTATTCAAATTATGTTTTAAGCAATTAATTCTTCCGTGTTAAAGAATCGCGGGAAAACGGGCTTCGTTTGAAATTCTGCGGGCCTACAGATTTTATCCGTAGAACTTCAGTGACGAAACTTGCAGTACAAATTAGGTATTCGACAATGTTGAAAACATTTTTTCCTCGTGAGAGAATCGCGGGAGGGGGGGGGGGGTACTTGCTTGAAGTTTCGCGATCTTTCACATTTTGGCCGCAGAACTTCAGAGACGAAAGTTGCAGTGCATATTAGTTATTCAAATGATGTTTAAAACTATTAACTCTTCCTGTTGAGAGAATCGAGGGGCGCAGGCTTCGTTTAAAGTTCTACGGGCTTTCACATTTTGGCCACAGAACGTCAGCAACGAAACTTCCAGAACAAATTAGCTTTTCAAGTTTTCTTTGAAACAATAAATCGTTACTCATCAATAAATGGCGGGGGGGGGGGGGGTGTTCGCTTGAAGTTCTCTTTGAGTTTTGACCGCAGAACTGCTGTGACGAATCTTACAGATCAAATTAAGATTTCAAATATTTTTTCCTGCGGAAGAATCGAGGGGACACAAGCTACGTCTGTAGTTCTGCGGGCCTTATCATTTTTACCACAAATTAGTTATTCAGATTGTATTAAAAACAATTTTCCGGTGAAAAAATCGCGGGGGCAAAGCTTTGTTTAAAGTTCTGCAGCATTTCACATATTGCCGCAGAATTGCACTTACGGAACTCGCAGTGAAAATTATTTATTCAAATGATGTTTAAAACATTTTTTTCACGTAAGAGAAACGCGGGGTGGAGGGGGAGGGGAGTCTCCTTTCAAGTTTTTCGGGAGTTCACATTTTGGCCGCAGAATTTCTGACGGAGCTTGAAGTAAAAATAGTCATTCAAATTATTTTAAAACATTTTTTCCGCTTGAGAGAATCGCGGGGACAAAGTAATTATACTTGAAACAATTAACTTCCGGCTAAAATTAGGAAAATAGGTGTAATCCAAGCCCCCCCCTCCCCCAATCGGAAAAATGTTTTTTAACATTTGTTCTGCGATCTGGAAATTAGTTAACGTCCCAATGCCGAGCTTGAAATTTTTGAACTTGATTTTTTGAACCGATGATGAAGTATTTAGTATATAGTAAGCATTAATAATATAATTATAAATATATTTGTCAAACTAAAGCATTTAAAATATGAATTAATGAAAATAAAGCAAGAAGTATTTGCAAACTTATGAAATTTTTCTAATTCAAACTCTTCATAGAAAAATGAAACAAATTAAAAAAATAATTATTTTCTTTACCATGGTATTAAAAAATTAAGTTGATTTGGTTGGATTTTTGGCATAAAAGCCTTAATAGGCTATACTGAGCCAAACAATTGTTTAAAAGTAAAGGTGTCAAAATGAAAATGTTTGAAGAAAGAACCTGTAGAATTAAGAAAATTTTTGCTGAAATCAACACATGAATGAAGTTTTAAATTTTGAATAGTAAAAAACAGAAATCCAAACTGCTGAAGAAGGAACAATATCCCTAACAAGTCTTTCAAAGAAGGACGAAAATGATTAAAGAATCTGAAACGAATATGATTGAAATTTGAACAATCGCGAGGCAATCTCCATTGTATATGCAATACTGTCTGATTGACATTACGTGTGTTACATAAGGGCAAAACAGATGTCTATGAGTAAATCTGGTGTGGCCCAAAGGAAGAGGTATTACAACTTCTTTTCTGATGATCTTTGATGACTTGAAACATTCGTCGAAGGCTGAAAACAGTGCAAATAATTTCGCGACTCTCTTTATTCCAGTTCTTAAAAAAAAAAAAAATAAAATAAATAAATAAAAAAATAGAAAAAAACACCCACACACACACACCCACACACACACAATGACAGCATGTAAGTACGCAAGCATATATGGGTCATTCCAACGAAAATGGTACAAATCATGTCCGAGACTTTAGAATTTTTTAAAATCAATATTAAAAACTCCCCCACATAAAATGTATTTTTTATTGGTTCTCCATTTAATTTTGTGCCGTCTAGTATCAATTGATTAGGTATAATCCGTTTAGAAAGGACACAACAAAAGTTATCTTTGTCAGAAGAAGGAGAAAATGACGTGTCCCAGCTTCAAATTGCTAGAATTTTCAATTTGATTTAAAATTAAACTGAAATGTAACAACAAAATAAATGACACTGCGCTGCGCAAAAGATGCTTCTGACACCATTTCTGTAGTTTATTACGCAAATGAAAAAAAATATTCCTAAAAAAACACTATTCTATGTTTTTCTGTGTTTCGAATTGTCCACTCTGTTACAAGCCTTTTGGAAATAAAATAAACAATTGCATTCAGTCTGATATATTTTTAAAAATATATAGATAGTATAATTGCCGTGATTAGCTTGCTACATTGAATTATGTTGTCAACAACCAGGGTGAGCCTCATTCTTTTCTTACGGTAGTTAATTTGAACTGTTGGATGTCCACTCTGTTACAGTCGATTTCGTGATGTGTATGTGTATATTATATGTAAAATGTGTATTATGTGTATATTATATGTAAAAATGAGAAAACACTTTTTGGTAACATTTTGACGATAAATGTATAATGTATAAATCTATCTTGCAGAGCAATTTTGGGCAAATAATTTTGCGTCGCAGAACATTACTAAGTATTCTGCTCTGGGGGTGCAAAGTAATAACAAAATGAACAAAAACAGGTTTGAAGACACTTCAAGTGAATATTGAGAGGAAAAACTGAGTTAAAAAATGTTGAAAATATCAGAAATTTTGGGAAATTTGATGAACTTTGGGCCTAATGCGCAGACTGAAATCATAATTTAAAATGGTTTGAAAAAATTCCGTGTATATTTTAAACCTTTTTCTTCCATTTAATATCCACCCGTCACTAGTTTTATCATTTGTAATAGTTTTTAAAAAAATTTGAAAAATATTAAAAAAATGAAAAATTTCAGAACTTTAGGCCAAATGCGCAGACTAAAGATGACGTCGCAAAAGTGAAATATTTTACAGAATTGTTACTTATCCTCATTCACAGTAAATGAAAGGTACCTGTTTACGAAAATCAAAAATTCATATTTTTCGCTCCACCCTAATGCGCAACCTTCTGTTAATTTGATCATGCGTCAGATCTCTTCGAATTGTATCAAAATAGGGGCCAAAGTTTATAAGAGGGATAACTATGTGAGGATATTGTTTTTATTTTTTCAACAAGGACTCATTTATTGGACGTGTTCGTTATTATGTTGATGTTTTGTTTTTACTTTCTTCTATATCTAATATACAGGGTGGTCCTAAACTCATGGTACAAACTTTTAGGGTAGGTCAAGGGCATTGTAACAATGACTTTTTGTATAGGAATGTATAGTCGCAAGTGACGCGGTGAGTCGTAAACAAGAGAAATAAAAGGAAAGAAAAATGGAGGGATCAGTTGGTATCATTGCCAGTAGAGGGCAGTAGATGTCCAGCCGCTGTTGAATATGATGCATCGCAATGAGGAAAAGCGCCATTCTCAATTGTGCTGCCGTAGAAGATGGGTGACTTCACGAATTCAGAAAAAGCAGACATGCATTACATGTACGGTCGTGCAAATGGTAACGGCAGAGCTGCGTTACGAATGTATCGCGAGGAGTATCCTGATCGCCGAATGCCGGATCACAGAATTTTTCAACGGTTGCATCGTCAACTTTGTGAAACAGGTGGCTTCGGCGTCAACAGACATGACACTGGTCGATTAAGAGCTGTACGCACTCCAAGGCTGGAAGAAACCATCTTGAACATTGTGGCTGATAGACCAGAGTCAAGCACAAGAACTGTTGCACATAACGTAGGTGTGAGTCATCAGACTGTAGGCAGAGTGTTAAGCGAAAATCGCTTACACCCCTTCCATTTTCAGAAAGTACAAGCATTGAATCCCGCAGATTATCCTCTCCGCGTGAACTTCTGCCAGTGGATGATGCAGAAATGCGCATTGCAGCCGGATTTCGTAGATCATGTGCTATTTACAGATGAAGCCACATTTTCACGCGAGGGTGTCTTTAATGCGCACAATTCCCATGTGTGGGCAACCGATAATCCACATGCAACGCGTCCACATGCGTTTCAACAACGTTTCTGTATTAATGTGTGGGCTGGTATTGTGCACGACTTTTTGATTGGCCCATACTTGCTACCCACGCGACTAAGTGGCGAAAGCTATCTTATTTTTCTGAAGGAAGTGTTACCACAACTGCTGCATGATGTTCCGATCGCCATTCGTAACCGCATGTGGTTTCAGCACGATGGGGCGCCAGCACACTTCAGCATTAATGTTCGGAATTATCTGAATACCACGTTTGGTGCTCAATGGATTGGGCGTGGTGGACCAGTCCCTTGGCCGCCCCGATCTCCCGATTTATCGAGCCTCGATTACTTTTTCTGGGGACATTTAAAGAATCTTGTTTATGAGACTCCAGTTGACTCAGATGAGGATCTCGTCGCTCGCATATCTGTAGCTGCTGCAAGTGTGCGTGAAATGCCAGGCATCTTTGAACGTGTACGCCAATCGCTCCACCGACGCTGTCAAGCATGTATCGCTACTGGTGGACGCAATTTTGAACACTTAATGTAAATATGACAATTGTCAACAACCTTTTGAATAAAATCTTTGTTTTTCCTTTCGGCTGTCATTTCCCCTGTTTACGCCTCACCACGTCACTTGCGACTATACATTCCTATACAAAAAGTCATTGTTACAATGCCCTTGACCTACCCTAAAAGTTTGTACCATGAGTTTAGGACCACCCTGTATAGAAGAAAGTATTGGTTTCGTGAAAATTTTCGAATGTCGAATTTTGACGGATTTGCACGTTTTGAGGTGCGCTGAGTCCATTTCGACCATTTTTGGAAAATGTCTGTCTGTGTGTGTGTGTGTGTGTGTCTGTGTGTGAGTCTGTATGTGTGTGACCAGTTTTTGTGGCCGCGCTAGAGCAAAAACTACTGCATGAAATCGAACAAAAATTTTTGCACATATGTACCACCATGTGAACTGGTGCACCTGACTTTGTTTAGCGAATTCCTCCAAGGGGGGTGGAGCAATCGCACGTGTTCTGCGCGGGAGTGAGTGCTATATCTCAGAAAGTGACCGGCGGAATCAAACGAAAATTGGTCCATAGGTAGACCCTACTGAGTACAGGTGCTGATTCAATTTGTTTGTCAATATCTCCAAGGGGGGTGGAGCAATCGCACGTGTTCTGCGCGGGGGTGATTGCTATATCTCAGGAAGTAACCGGCGGAATCAAACGAAAATTGGTCCATAGGTAGACCCTACTGAGTACAGGTGCTGATTCAATTTGTTTGTCAATATCTCCAAGGGGGGTGGAGCAATCAAAAGTGCTTATTTTGTCATTGCACCTACTGTATCTCGGGAAATATTGCTGCGATTTGAATGAAATTTGGAATAACACTAACTCAAAATGGAAGCAAGCATCGATTAAATTTTGTCGCCAATCTCCTCAGGGGGAGGATGGGGTGATCTTTGCGCTTAGTCAACAATGCGAAAAATTAATTCATTAAAAAATCGCTTTCACGCTATTTAATTATCAAAATAGCTGAAAACTTTCAATGATTTGAAATTTTTAACTGTTGCCAATTTCTTTTTACTAACAAATAAAATGTTTGCAATTTATCTAAACAAGGCTTTTGCAATGATTTCCAATTTCGCTCGTTGATTCTGAATTTGCAGGGTTATTACGATAATTGGGAAATTGTAACTGTCTCCAATTACTCGGGCGATTACGTATTTTATTTCGTAACCGGAATTCATAAGATAGATATAGAAGAAAGTTTCGTGACGGCCACGACAGCTAGTTCTATTTTAATTTGTTCCCTTTTTTTATAGGATGTGGGAAAATAATCTTGGAAAAATCAAAACTACTACCTTGGTGCATTTTCTTGACGAAGCTGTCATCCCTTTTTAAAATAGAACCGTTCAACGATGGTATTCACGGCTTTCGATGACATAGTTTCTAGCTCGTAAGAGAGAGAAGTTTTTAAGACTTTTTACTTAATTTTGACTCAAAATTCAGTTATTTCATGTCAAAAATACTATTATAGGAATTAAAGTTACTTTTTAATCATAATATTCATTCACTTTGTGAAGGTGTGATCAAAAAAGTATAAATTTAGTTTAGAGAGATAAAGCTATGCTAAAAATCATTCCAGACAATCCAAGGCTAAAAAGTAGGGTTGCACCGGTGGTGCTGATTAATCGGCCATAATCGGCCACTTTTCCTATTATTAATAATCGGCAAAATTTGGCCGACTAATCGGCAGAATAAATATTTTTTAATGTATTTTTTTCATGCATACCTTCACCAAGAAACTGATGAACTGAGAACTTTATTAAAATTTAATAAATATGTTTCTGCGACCCTTACTATAACATGCAGTATGAAAATGCACAGAATAAAATAAACACATACTTCATACATGGTGAAACTTAATGGAATATTTATAGGTAACCCTAACAACTAATATTCAAATGACACTATTAGAAATAATTTAATTCCTGAACTTTTAAATTGGAACCTGAAAACACAAAATTTTGTAATTATTTTGGGAAGCTTCGGAGAATTGAAAAAACTATAACTTGCTCTCAGAAATAAATTAGTAACTATTTCCAAAATCGAAATTGTAAAAGAAAGAAAAAAAAAATCAGTGATGGGAGATGGGTAATATTAAAAATATTTATTCGGATCATTAATCAACCCACTCGATTAATCGGCCGATTATCAAAAGCCGATTAGTCGGTAATCGGTAATCGGCCAATTTGATTTTCGGTGTATCCCTACTAAGAAGTATTTGAATGAATCGCAAGTCTAGGAGTCACGTAATGAAACAAGAAACTATTCCAGTTTTAAACGAGCTTACTTTTAATTAGTTTTGCCAGTTAAACTTTTTTTAAAAAGAAAATATATGTATATTTTTTGTGTAAAAATAACCATGACAAAAACAATATCATATTTAGTTAGTAATACTATTTATGTTTCTTTAAAAAAAAATACTTGAAATCCAAGAACATTTTTTAATAGTTAAGCGAAGTAACATACGAGTTCTAAAACTGAATAATAGAATTAAAAAAAAAAAAAAGCTGAATAGAGAGAATACCATAAAGAAAAAAGAAGCAACTAATTGTTTTGGTTTTTAATTGTTGTCAAACAAGAAATTAAATAACAGGATTGAGAATGTGAACTGAAACTAAGGTTCATTCTTTAATACTCACTTACATTAGAAATCAAATTATTTCCGACTTCTTTTTCGAGTAAAAAATTAACTTATTTGGTTCTTCAGGAATTTATGAGGTAAAATAGAATGTCCAATGAAAATCAATAATATCAACTACCTATACGAATTTAAAAATTGAAGTGAAATTTGCTTTGTATCTTATTCAAATATTCTATTGTTTTGCAGATAAATGGAAAACACATACAGAATCTTTCCAAAATTCTTTTGATCAACTTGCTGCAAAAATATTTTTTAGAAACATTATTGCTTTTCTTCTTTATTTTAAAAGATTTGAATATTTCCCAGCCAGTGCTTGTATGTACTTTTCAGTTAACTAAAAATTGCATAAAAAATAAATCAATCACGCCAGCCTGCAACAATTTCTTGTTTTAAAAGTAATAGTTGACCTTAACTGCCTTAAAAATACTAGTTTCCCTCAATGTCTGAGGAAAACAAAAGTATTTATTTTGTATGAAAATCGCAATAGATAGAATAAAATAAACAGGGAATCTAGTAGACGTAACATCGTTGAAACATTTATTACTATCGTTCTCAACTTGTCATTATACGTGATTTACTGTCTTAGGTACATGCTTGCTTGAATCTAAAGTTTCTCTTTTTTCAAGAAAACTACAAGCATTGTGGATTAAAGTATATGGCGTTTTCATGTTTAACAGTTATGACTGACCAACATTCTAAATTTTACAATATAGCTATTTGGAAGGAACAGAATATAAAGAAAAGCAAAACGCATTTGTTGTTCCCAGCAGTTACTTTTATTGATGGAGTGTCGCTGACAGCTGGGGTTCCTTCACTTTCTGTTCGCATTGTAGTACCTAAAGAAGTCTTAATAAAACTAAAACGTAAAGCTGTTGAAAGAAAAATGGCTGAAAAATGTTGGATATTCATTAAAAAAATATGTTATTGATAGATCGTGAGTAAAATAGAATTTGAAATTATTGTTCGCTTTCTTAGAAATATTTTTTTCATATTTTTATCATCTGTGGAGACAATCTAGGAAATGACAGTTTAGTACTTTAGACTTGCATAAAATGTATTTAAAATGAAATGTAGTAGTTTTTCTCCAATTACCTTTTAAAAATCTCTTCTAAAAAGTATGCAAATCCATAAAATATATTGAGACGAATCATAAAACACTCGTGAATTTCTACAAGGACCTGAAAATTGCTGTTTTCGTCAGAATGACTCATTAACCAATTCTGAAAAGTAGAAATTGTAAGCAAAGAAAAAAAGAGGTAATGAAAAAATTCGTATTAAAGATCATTAACATTAATCGACTGCCGATTAATCGGCTAACTTCTTTTCACCGATTGAGTAATCTGGATTCTGTTGATTTGAGTATCGATGCATAGGAATAGTAACCAAGAAAAAGAGAATAGGGTGAGTTCTGGTAAGTGCGTACCCTTTTTTCCAAAGTTCGTGTTCTCAAGGATGCTGCTCTGTTGAAAAATCTTGTACACTCACAATTTTTTTTTAGTTTTCTTTCCAGATCCTTTACTAAGATTTTCAAGCATATAATATGTCAAATAAACCATAAGCATAGGTTTTGTGACCTGGTTTATGACACCTATTCTAAGGTACGCACTTTCCCTACCTAGCGGGGTAAGTGCGTCCACCTTAAATTATGTAAATATGAACAGGAAAAAACTTCTGGCACACATTAAATAAGTTACGTAGTTACCTTGGGATAATTCCTAATACTAGAGATCAGCACTTGCTTGCATAGATGAAATGCAATCAGTGA